>CANYBF013072390.1:0-18184 GCA_948192965.1 Dalechampia spathulata | reverse complement strand
AATAATAATAATAATAATAATAAATTATTATATTATTTAATAATATTTAAATTAAACATAATTTAACTTATAAAATTAATTACAATAAATTTTATACAAAAGAGTATTTTTTAATCTTATTCTTAACAAAAGAAAAATATTAAAAAATTTTATTATTATTATTATTTTGAAGTGTGATTATTATTATTATTATTATTATTATTATTATTATTATTATTATTATTATTATTATTATATTTGAAATATGTAAAAATATTATTATGACTAAGTATTTAATTTGTGTAAATATTTTTAAAATTTTTTAGTTAACAAAAAAATATATTATTATTATTATTACATTAATAATAATAATATTATTATTATTATTATTATTTAATAATATTTGAATTAAATAGAATTTAACTTAGCTTATAAAATTAATTACAACAAATTTTATACAAAAGGGTATTTTTGTAATCTTATTCTTAACCTTACCTTCCCTTCCTTTCTATCCAAACATCTCACAATTAAAATACCTTCTCTTACCTTCACTTCCATCCAAACACAAAAAATAAATACCTTACTTTTCTTTCCCTTCCTTTCCCTTCCTTTCCTTTACCTTCCTTTATTTAACCCTTTTAACACTTCATCCAAACAGAGCCTTAGTTTCCTACTCTAAACCACAATACAGGAAACAAAACCAAATCTGATATTCTCTTTTGCTCTGTCAATGATGGCAGCAGCACGTCAAGAAAATATCTACATGGCTAAACTCACCGAGCAAGCCAAGCGGTGTAAGGAAATGGTTGAGTTCATGGAGAAAGTCTCCACATCAGTTGAAAAAGAGGAACTTACCATCAAAGAGCGAAACTTGCTTTCCATCACTTATAAAAATGTTATCGGAGCTCAACGCGCTTCCTAGCTTATTGTTTCCTCTATCAAATAGAAGGAGGAGAGTAGAGGCAATAAAGATCATGTGTCGTTGATCCGTGATTATCGTGCTACAATTGAGTCAGAGTTGTCTTTGATCTATGATAGCATCTTGAAATCGCTCAACTCTAGGTTGATTTCTTCTGCTTCCATTGGCGATTCTAAGGTTTTTTATTTGAAAATGAAAGGTGATTATCATAAGTATCTTGCTGAGTTTAAAATTAGCATTAAAATAAAAGAAGTTATCGAATCCACTCTTACTGCTTACAAATCTGCTCAGGTTCTTATTTCCTCCTATTAATTTTAAATCTATTTTATTCATCTATTTTATGCATTTTGGTTTCCTTATTTTATTTATAACCATTATGTGTTGTTTCTTTCCTTAATGGAAATGGTTATGTTTCAGGATATTGCAAATGCAGAACTGGCTCCTACTTATCCAATACGTTTAGGATTGGCTCTCAACTTCTCCGTGTTTTACTATGAGATTTTGAATTCTCCAAATTGCACTTGCAATCTTGCTAAACAGGTATGTATCAATTTCTCTCTTATCAAGTTCCCGTTATGTATATCTAGTTGTAATTGTGGTTGTTGATAAAGTATTGGTAGAATGCCTAACTTTTTATATAATGTAAAGTACAGAGATCATGTAATGTTACATAAATTTGGGAGTTTGCTTATCATAGTGTAATTGTTTATATTAGGCTTTTGATGAGGCAATCACTGAGTTGGATACATTGGGCAAGGAATCATACAAGGATAACACCTTGATCATGCAACTTCTTCATGATAATCTCACTTTATGGACCTCCGATATACAGGTAATGCGGCCAATTCCACCCTATATTAAACTATTTCTCCCTTTCTTTTCTAATGACTCGTGGATTGAAACTTGGTTGCTTACTGCAGGAATTGGATTTTCCAATAGTGAGAGGAGGTTTAGATCGAGCTATGTGGGCAGGTTTGGTCGTAGAATCCATGATAAAGATGAAGCTAGTGACAGGCTTGATGGCAGTGAATTGCTAGAAACCTTACATGTCTTAATTTTAGTTCTAGGGCCATTATCTAGAAATTTGATAATCAATAATACCAGCATAATGTTATCAGAGCTTGAATCTTCTCGTTTACAGAATCAAAGCTTGCTAAAAAATAATTATAACTGCTGGAGTTTAAAGGCTGATTATAATTGAAAACTCAAAAAAAACATAACTAGGAGTGAATAAATAAAAAAATATGTGCATTTTATTATTTATTTAAATAAATAAATAAATATTTGTATTTTAATTCAAATAAATAAATTATTTTAATTTAACAATAAAACGAGATGAAATTCTGTAGCAATTTAGCTACGGAATTAGCGATGGAAATTGTATCTGTTGCCATTTAGAAACAAAAAAGGAGATGGAGAAACAAAAAAGGAGATGGTAAATCCGTAGCTAAATGGCTACAGATTTAGCTACGGAACTAACTCCGTCACTAAATTGCTACGGATTTAGCTATGAAATTAGTTTCGTAGCTAAATCCATCATGATAAATTTAGCGTCAAATGATTTTGCGACGGAATTTTATCGTCGCTATTTCTGTCACTACAGTAAATAGCGACGGCAAATCTTATTTTAGTGATGGCTAAGTTTCATAGCCATTATGTTTAATTTTTGTAGTGATGTTAAAGGATAATCCTAGGGATTGGCATAGAATTCTATCAGAGACTCTATGGGCATATAGAACATTAAAGAGAGAAGCTATATGTATCAATCCATTTGCACTTACTTATAGACATAATGTTGTTCTTCCAATGGAGGTTGTTGTTCCCTCTTTGAGAGTGGCAAGATAGCATGAGTTATCATCAGATCTGTCACGTCCTCATTTATAGCATCCTTACATGTTTGCATTTTATGCACAACTTAGAATGATTAAATGAGTGATGTATGAAATATGTGATTGAGTTGTGATTGGTAAATGTCATACTATGTTATAAATGCTTATGAATAAGATATGAATAAAGAAAATTCCATTAGACATGAAAATTTGAAATGATAGACATGAAATGAAGTGAAAAAGTATCTAGGATGTCTCATTAATATGCTTTTGGTAAACACTTTAGAGGTACTTAAAAGTGAAGTTTATAAGTGAAAAATGATTTTATGCATAATAAATTAGTTATATGATGAGAAAATATATGTTAGAATATATATTAGAAAGTATAAATGAAGTTAGAATTAAAAATAATTAAAAATAAGTTCAGTTGAACTAAAGGGTATTTTGGTAATTTCACTTATAAAGAGGGGTCATTTTGAAAAATGAAATTATGTATGTTAGCTATGTGATATATGTTATGTATGTATAAGATTTATTATTTAATAATTTAAGAAAATGAAAAAGAAATAAAATTAAGGAATGGACCAATAGGATGGTGACAAGTGTCACCATGCTATTGGACCATTCTTTAACTTTGGAATTAATTAAAAGATAATAATAATAAAAAGACTTTAATATTTTAATTAGGTTCTGCAAAAGGGGAAAAATGTGATGTAATAACACTTTTCCTTTCTTCCATTGCAAACTCTTTCTTCTTCTTCTTTTCAATTAAATTTTATACAATCTTAAGGTAAAAAAAAAGAAAACAAACTTATGAATTTTATGTTTTTAATATTGTTTTTACCTTACTCTTCTTGTATATATTTTTATTTATTGTTGTTGATAATTGGAATTTGATTTCTTGTTGCTAGAAAAATTCTGTTGGAAATTGAAGATGAAGTTTATGTATGGATTTTGCTTAAATTGATGAAGGAAAGATAGAAAACATACTTAATTTAATATGTTTGTTATATTTTAATGAAGTTTTATTTATGGAATGTATGTGTATATAAACCCTAGGTGACTTGCATGCAAATGACTCTTTAGATGTTGTATGAGATGTGTATGTATTGCTAGAAGTGACAAATTGTGAAGAAGAATAAGAAAAATGCATGAAAAGTGAAGAGGAAGTAAGATAGTGCATGGGTAAAAGTTGCTGCCCAAATTTTCACCTCCTAAGAAATGACCTCTATAATTTGGTTTTAATACATAACTCATTAAATTATATATAAATATAATGAATTATGATGATAGAATGATAAAAATAAAGTTTGAATGTAATTGGAATAATTTTACAAGTTATATGCACAAATGAATGCAATAGGGCAGCATGTGTGTATGGTTGTGTAATGTTGCCTAATATGGTAATTTAATGTAGGAACATTGGAAAAGTTGATTTATTATTATTTATAACATTTTAATATAGGTGTATGTGCAATATGGTATGGTTTTAAGGTGATTGAATATGATGAATGAGGCATATAAGTGAGGTGTACAAAATCTACCGAAATTGAATTTCGAAAGAGAGAGTTAGGGGTTTACAAGAATGATGTTTTAACCACTTTATCCTTAGAATTATGGAATTCATAATATACCTTTGGAAATATATTTGAATCTAGTTTTCAATGGTACTAATTTTAAAAATTTCTGAAGTCATTTACTTGGTCCGAAATATCACATTATTTAGGATGTTATAGGTGAGCTGAAATTTGGCAGAATTGATAGGCATATATTCATTTAATGTTGGAGGTCTTAACGATTGAATTTTTAAGCATATAATATATCGTTGGAAATATATTTGAGTCTAGTTTCTAATGGTTTAAGAATTACTCAATTTAAAGGCCATTTACATAGTCAAAATGCTTTCATAAAGAGGACTATTCCATGAGACAGCATATGAATGAACTTGGAAGACATGCTTGTTTTAACACCAAAGTAATGCATTATGCAATTTTGTTTTAAATGCTTAAATGAATGGTTATGTACATACATTTACAAATCCAAAAGAGGTAAAAAAAATGACCAAATGAATAGTAATCCATAAATAGTAACCCATAATTAGTAATCCATGAATAGTAATTTACATAACATAGTTTGATCACTTAAGGAATGGGTGTTTAAAGTACCTAAACTTAATGTTGTACTTATTTAAGCCTTAAAACTTACTATTATACTTAATGGATGATATTTTAATGCAAGGACTTAAATGAGCCGGAAGGCATGAATGATCTCTATTATGAAGTGTGAAAGGTTGTAAGATGGTATTGTGTTGATATGTTATTTGTTAATTAAAGTTCAATAGTGGTTACTTGTCATGGATGATTATAAATAATTTTAGTAAATAAATGTAAAATGGAAATGTGACAGGTACAACTCACGAAGTTCATACTTCTCCTTTAGGTATTGATAAGGGCAAAGCGATAGCACGTTTGTGCTATTCATCTTATGACCCCGCATAGGGTCATAAAATGATAATTTCTCACTTAATTGCTTATGATAGCAACGTAGTGAGATTATATTATAAATGGTATTATATGGTCATTAAAGCATGAGTTATGCATCATGTCATGAATCATCCATACATACAAACATATTCATGATAAATCATACAGAGGATATAAAGAGGAAAAGAAAGTGATATACAGAGCAATATTTATTGATATCATACTGGTCATATAGTTATTATCGATTTCCTATATGGAATCATACAGTATAGGTTCCTATCATGGAACTATAGAGAAATATTATGTTTCTACAGGAACCAGAGAATGATACAATACCGGTACATAAAGAAATGGACCTAGTACGGGATTGTGCACAATCATACAGAAAAGAAAAGAAATATTACAGGAAAAAAAATTAGAGGGAGAATACAAAGCATGAATGCATTCTCACAAGCATTCATTATCATTTATACATGTTACAAATACATAAGTTATTGATGAATAGTAAATTATGAATAATACTTGATGAATAGTAACTCATAAATAGTACTTAATGAATAGTAATTTATGAATAGTGCTTGATAAATAGTAACTTATGAATACTACCGTATACCTTATGCATTGATTATAATAGCTAAGGAGTGATAAAAAATGACACTATATGATACAGTTGTATGGCTTATTATTGATTATTGAGATTTGACTGCAAAATGTTATTGCTAATATATGCATATGTCATTTACTTATTTTATAGCACCATTGAGTTTTATACTCAGCGTTTGTCATTTGATGAACATAGGACCAGGACCTTCTGGTGAGAATCTAGGCTGACCGATCTACAGTTAAAGGAGATTGTGATTTTAAGAATCTCATTCTCAAGACAGCTTTGGACCAATGTAACATACTCCATGGTATTCTTGTATATATGCAACTTATTATATTAACCTTACTGGTAGTAATACTTATATTATGAACTTGTGATGTGTGTAATATTGATATCACCTTATCATGTGAAATTTAAATATACATATCATATAATAAAAGATGGTGTGATAAACTAAAAACATATGTTGAAATCAAATGGATGCATACTATTGTATATTGATATTACCTTTGTTATGATGACATGTGATAATATATTTACGTATGACAACTATAGTAATTTACTGTAGTAAAAAAAAATTAAAAAAAATTACATATATAGATCATTTGTAGAATAATTAATGATTTCCTAGTTTAGGGAATTATTAACTATTTTACGAGCATGTTACGTCGAGTTGGGGTGTGACAAGATCTATATACGAAAGCAATGTCAATGAAGTTAAAAGATATGAATGAGATGCCCATGGGAGCATTGAACCAAATGATAATCCAAAAGCAAAAGGTTTCAAGGGTATAAAATAAGATATTGAAGAAGAAAACCTTTGAGGAAGGGGAGTTAGTGTGGAAGATGATCTTATTTATAGGAAACAAAGATCGTGAATTGGGGAAATGGTCTGTTAATTGGGAGGGTCCTTTTAAAATCCATCAAGGACTAAATGGAATTGCCTACTGGTTGGCTAGCTTACAAGGGGAAATACATAAACGCCATATAAATGGTAAGTACTTAAAAAAAATACTTTCCTTCTATTTGAGAAAGTGCTGAAAAGGAATAGTCATAGATCATGTAAAGGCCGATTGATGGCCTAAGGTCAACTAGAATAAGAGATAAAACTTATACATGAGATAAATGTAGGTCATTAGCCACAAAGATAATAAAAATAACTGACTTCCTTAATTTCTCAAGTATAATAACACAGTTAGATAGCTAACTATTTAGATGCCTAAGAGGAAGTAAGTATGTCTATGCCATTAAACTAAGTGAAATTCCTAACTAAACCAAAGTTAGTAAACAAAAATGCTACTAAAGTTTATTATATCAGATGATGGAAAAGTTAAAGCTCTGTAGGGATCTCCATTGGGTACATAAAGTAGCTCTCTCTTCCTCTAATTTTTCCACTTGAACCACTTATTGACGAACTTCTGGTAAGAAGACAATGAGGCTATGTTCATTAGTATCTACCTTCTGCTTGAGCTGCTCATATTGCTGTTGAGTGATTTTCCCTTTCGCTAACTCAGCTATGGATTCTTCCTCTAAACAAGCAATCTCCTCTTTTAAAGCCTGGATTTGAGTCTTCTTGCTATCATAACTCTGTGTGGCAGTTTGTAGGGCATCAGTAATGATATTCAATTCTGTCATGTTCTTCTTTAAAGATTCTTTACAGAATAAGAGGAGAAGAGGTTATTGATGCGTTCCTTTAGGTCAATAAGCTATTGGGCCTACTTAGAGGTAGCAGCAGTGGAAAGCACAGTAAGAGCAAAAAGGGCAACATCATTCTGTGTTCCTATAAGGGAGAATAGCTCCAAGCTAAGAAACTACTACAAGATTTGTTTTGATACCTCTAATGTCTCTCAGGATGGCTGGCTATACGAAGAGCTGGTAACTAGAGGAGAAGCTAAAATAAAGGAATAATCCAAGCCTTTGAGAGGAATCTTGTGCTATGGAAGAGATCATAAGTGGGTGCTTCTGATAGTAGGATTCTAAAAGAGGAAAGAGTATATGTGTCTAAATACAAATAAAGAAGAAACATTAGAGAAGTAAATGGTGAAAATTCAGCATACCATGATAGGTGTAGAGGAAGGGTGTTAGTCACTCTGGAAACTGGTAGAGGGATCAGAGATAGCTGAAGGAATGAGTGTCTTATCATGTGAATCATCCTCAGTCTCTTTATCTATAGAAGAATCTATCTCTGTGGATAACTCTAAGCCATTATCTTCTAAAGACGAGGATGTCAACTTGACCTGAATCTTCCTTTTAGCTGGGGTGATAACATGTTACTGAGATGATTTTCTGGTAGGCTGGGGGATCATCTTGGAAGTCTTTTATGATTTCCTAGTTTTTAGTATTTGAGAGGAAGAAGGTTTCCTTTTAGGAAGTGAGCTACTATTAGAGGTGTTGCCTGGCATATTTAAGAAAAATTACATAACAAGTTAAAAAGACAGTACATTAACAAAAGGGAAGTAGGAAGGAAGGTAATAATAATACTTGATATAATAAGATTCTCAAAGATAGATGTCCACCAAGTCTAAAATTAAGTATGAAGATCATTATGAGAGTAATCCAACTCATGAATGAAAGGTTATAGGAGGCTCTTCTCATAGCTACCATAAATTTCTTCAATAGCAGACCTATCAAAAGTAGCTCTATCAGTGGAAGCTGTAAGGGGTATTGGTCAAGGATAGCTTGCTGAAAGCTAAATTGTCTGCACCAGAGGAAAGGAAGGTAAGGCTCTCCAATAGCTTTGCCTGATGTAGGAAATTTGGTGGAAGCTCCACTTTTAAATAGTAAGTAGGGCTGGGTGAAGGCTGCCTAAGTTAATAAAACATGAGGAACTCCACTAGGGAAGTAGTTTCTGGCCTAAATTGTTAGGATACAGTCCTCATCAATATCTTCAAAAAATATGAAAGGTGAAGGAAATTTGTCAAAAGTGAACTTTTGAAAGTAGTTTATGATGGCAGCCTCAAACATAGAACATGTGTAGTTAGCAACTCATAGACCATGGAAATCCTCTTGAAAGATCTTTGTAAGTTCTTTGTAGACTACAGCCAGTAACATAATGCCAAGTGCACATATCCCTTCATGGACAACATGATGAGCTACTGGAAGGTACTCATTACTCAATCGAGTTGATGAAGGACAGAAGATAAACTGGCATAATAGACATCATATGAAGTATATGTGCTCTACCTCAAGATCTTATAGTCAACCTGCCACACCTTTAATCAAAGCCGCATACTTGGAATACTTTGTTTCAAAGCTAGTAAGGAATTCTGTGCTCTTGATGAGAATTGGTACCTCAACACCTACCACGGGTAACCCTGTAATAGCTAGTATATCTCTGAGGGTAATGGACATGGGCATGACTCAAAATATGAAGGAGTTACAGTCTTTGGACCAAAATCGGCACATTGCTGAAAGTAAATGAGCTAGAAAAGGAATCTGTATGGTGGATAGCTGGATAAGAGGCCAGATTTTGGTTTTCTCCCATCGATTAAAGAAGTGTAAGGTTAAGTCATTCATCCATTTAGTCCAATCATCTAGAATTCGAGGCCATGCTTTAACGAAAGTAGTTGGAGAGATGTTTTTACTATAAAGCAGCTCCTTACCATATTTCATTGGATAAGGGAATGTTGGTTCTCTGATTTTATCATAAGGAGGTATCACCCAAGATGTAAAGCAAGAATCAACCTGCAAAAGGGGAATTAGTTAATGAGTGAAATTTGAGAAAGCATAGTAAAGAGACATTGAAATGAGGTCATATTATCTGTTGAGCATTGGTGGGAATAGGTATGGGTGTAAGACTAAGTTGAGATTCAAGAAAAGAAGACATACCTATAATAACAATACACTTATAAGTAAGCCATTAAAACCTTTTTGATATATCTCTTAATAGCAATGAGGGAAATGTAGCCAAAGCTTGTATTTTAGGCTCATAGTTTTTAGACCTTTTAAGGTTATTGTTATAGTTCTAGAGGCTGATTAGTGATTTAACTTATCTTGTCATGGTATAATATGCCTCGAGAGTAAGAATAAATTCATTTCCTCTAGTAAAGTTGTCATTTATAGTCATTTTCCCAAGTGTTTGTGTTAACAAAAATTCAACAGAGTTCCGGCAGTAACATAGAAATCCCAAAATTTGCACAAGCACAAATACCATAACAATTCCATCACATTAACATTATCATAGAGTCATGCTAATAGGTTCTTAGCTAACCTATTGTTGTCATTTGAGAATTGCTTAGTTAGTGTTTGAGTTTTGGAAGAGCAGAATTGGAACACCGGTATTACTTGAGTATTAGAATGTGTATTCCAATAAGCAGTGTCAAAATCAAAATATTTTACTTTCAGCTTCATGAAAGTATCATCCTCTTCTAAAAAGCAGAACAGAGGGTTAAATTTAAATTGAAATTTTGTATGTCATTTAAATTTAATTACTTAAGTATTAATATTTGGTGATTATGTTCCATAATATGGAGGAAATGATATTTTAACAGATTTATGTTTGGTGACATTTACATATGATATGTATATATAATTTTATATATTATAATATAATATTTTGTATTATATAATATAATATAGTATTTATATATATATACATATATAAAGGTGCAATGAACTGTTTATATATATATATATATATATATATAAATCAACCATTAACATACCTGCCGCCACACCTTACCATTAACATACACTTCATTATATATATATATATATATATATATATATATATATATATATATATATATATATATGGAAAAGTAAAGGAAAGATTAGAAAAATCACTTACCTAGATAGCAGATGGGAGCAGTAGAATTTAGAGATTTTGATAAAGGAAGAATAGTAGATAGGAGCAGTAGAATTTAGGGATTTTGATAAAGGAATAATAGCAGATGGGAGCAATAGAATTTAAGGATTTTGACAAAGGAAGAATAGCAGATGGGAGCTGTAGAATTTAGGGATTTTGACGAAGGAAGAATAGAAGATGGGAGCCGGGATTTAGGGATTGTGTGAGGAAGGTTTTTATTTATTTATTTTTTTATTTGGGCTTGGGCTTTTTATTTTATTTTTATTTTATTATTTTGTTTTAATTGAATTGTAAGATTGATTTATACATCAATAAAACATCTTATGAGGGGCATTGTTTCTAACACAATTAAATTAATTTTAATTAATTAAATAATTAAATAAATTAATTTTATATTAATTTATTTAATATTTTTATTAATTAAAAGATATTTAATAGTTGAGCCATTTATTAATTTAATAGGCTTAAATTATAAATTTGGACCATTAGTTAATTTAATGAGCTAGTTTTAATTAATTTAAAGTTAAATAAATTAATTTTATATTAATTTCTTTAATATTTTTATTAATTAAAAGATGTTTAGCAAATTAAGCCATTAACTAAATTAATGGGCTTAATTTTCTAAAAAAGCATGATGAAAGTGGTTATCACATTGATAATGGAGAAAGTGTAGGAAATGGGTATGTGACAGTTATCAATATTTGGAACGATGATTATGCACGAAGATAAATAGCAAGCGAAGGCAATTACCAAATGACGAACAATTAATTATCAAAAAATTACTCTAAAGAAACCTTCATTCTAGTTTTATTTTCTTTAAACCGTTGTTTATTTCTCTTTATTATTAAATAACCTTCCCTTTAATTTAATTACCCGTTATTTTTTATATTTCATTCTTGTTTTACATTATTTTTTCGAGCTTAATTCTCTATTACAAGCAAATCGGAGATTTATAATTGCTTTGATCAAGAAGTCAGAAGGCGCACACAATTTGAGAATACTTAAATTCTCTATCATGCTCATAATAAAAAAATATCACAAACAGATTGTGTGAATGTAAAAATATGACATGTAAAGATGAAGATTAGCATGTGAAGCATCCTAGAATGAGGAACTATGCATGACAAGAAGTGAAATGCAAATGAACATGATATATACATCTAGTGCATGTTATTTAATTCGAAGAATTCATCAAATCATATAATTATGTGTATTTTATGCTGCTTACATTATATTGTTGCATAATTTTATCTTTTGATGTTCGAAGATTAATGATATAAAAATAATCGTAGGTAGATGTAGATTTGAAGATGAGCATGGTAGAAGGTGAGCATCCTATAGGGCAAAGGGGTAGATATAAAATTGAGTGAACGAAAGGTCGAGTAAGCCATCCTCTTAAGTTTCTTCCACACGCATCTTAAGTAGTATTTTTCAACAGGATTTGGAGCAAATGGATGATAATTTCACTTTACTTGTCAAGATCTGACCCCGACCCAACCTAAATGGATTGGTAAAACTTGTCATGTTCCATTTTTGGTCGGCTCCAAGTGCGACTTTTATAAATATTTTTGGTTTGGATCAGGTATGGGTAATCCACAACTTGACCCGAAACCTAAGCTTGTCTAATTTGCATATAAATATAAATATGTCTTATCTTTTAAGTTAAATGAATTATTGATTAGTGGTATCTTACATTTTCAAACAATTAATATTGTTATGTTTCAAATTTATATTTACGTAATTTATTTGGACAACTTTTTTTATTATAGAATTCCTTTTACTATTAATTTACCACATATATATATATATATATATATATATATATATATAGTATAATTCGATTTATTTGGTTGAAAAATAAAATATAAAATTAAAAATGTGAATAAAATGATGGCAGAAAAGGGAAAAGGGAAAAGACAAGCAAATCTAACATGAAAAGAATAAAAGGTTAATATGTATCGAAACTCCAAAATAGAAGAGTTGGACCCAACAAATGAGTTGACAACGTGAATGTTGAGTGGAAGACAGTACCAACCCATTTTGCTTTCCACTTTCATCCCAAAGTCAATATTCATGCTAAATTAAAACTAATAAAGCAAAATTTATTCCATTGCACAAATAGTCAACCTCAACTCTTATTTATCCTTTGCCTCCAAAACCAAGCATATACACACACATCAAAATGGTCAAAATTAGTGAATTTTAATGTATATTTGGTTTATAATAATTAATAGTTATTATTATTTATTGATAGTTAGTAATAAAATAATTTGTTTAATTAAATTTTATTACTTTTTGGCTACCAAGTATAAAATAATTATTAAGAGTATGTTTTATTTATTATTAGTTTCTTACATTCACTTTGTTATATAGAATCTTAAGAAAAATTATACATAATTTTTAAATAAAATTTATTTTAAAAATTATAATTAATTACTAAGAATATGTTAATTTAAATACCAAAGGAAATGGAAACTATTGTAATATTATATGTTGATATTTTTAAATTTTAATAATTTAGTATTTTTAGTTTATTTTTTATATTGATAAAATAATATAAAAATACTTATTTCTATTTTGAAATGTACAATTATAAATTACTATATGCATCTTTTAAAAAATCTATTAATATACTTAATTTTTTAAAAAATAAATTTGTGATAGCATTTCAAGAAAATTTTTGCTCGTCATTGTATGATGATGAATTTGTTGTCAACCCAAATTCATTTTATAAATTTTTGCTGAAAAATTTATGATGGTATTTTAAACACATTACAAAATCAAACCGTAAGTGCATGGCTTCATTACAATATGGTTGTTGATCTCATGAGGACTTTAGTTCATCCATTAATAATCTAGTTCAATTTGTTCAAGTAACCAAAAATATAAGTTCCAGAATCAAATTTAATAAATTAAAGAGATAATGAAAATAAATCATAAACTATCAAATTTATGCGTAAGAATTAATCAAGATCCACAATTTAGGAATCAATACTCTACCGTACCTGAGTCAATTTTATATTTAGAGTTAGTTGATTTCTACTCCAAGATATCTGATGACATCAAACTTCCCTCTTGAAATAGTAATGACTAAATTCTTTTAAAAGTGTCAAGTGAACCTTTTGATTCTCTTTAATAATCAATACTCTTATTTTGAATGCTTCAATTCAACTATACATGCAACTTTTGTTAATAGCATAGCATAGATTATTCAATTTTCCAATTAAAATAAAAGAATAAGATCCAAAAGCACTCATAGTAATATAAAATCAAAATAAGAATACAAATTAACCTAAGGGTTCAAGTATTAATTCCTAAGGAAATTTAGCAACACATCATCATAATATTCTAACAAAGAAAAGAAAATAAAACTAAACTATTTTTCTACATTTCTTTCTCAGCTGTCACATCATTCTTTTCTTTTGTTCTTCAATTTCTGTCTAAATTTCTCTTCCTGATTCCCTTTTTTTTGTTATTGAAGAAATTAGAGAGAGTAATTATCGATTAATTTCATGCAACCATCACTCTTTCAATTTAAGCTGTTACACAACAGTTAAATTTTGTAACTTCTAGGTGTCTTTAAAGCTACCATTTCAGTTTTTTCAATTGTTATCAGCTAAACAAAACTCATGATTGTGAAAGGTAAATTCATGCTCAGAATAGGAATTTTCTACATTTGGATTACACTGGCGACTCAATCTTCACATAGCAATCACATTCTAAGAATCCAACATTCTTAACCCTTATCACCATCTTAAAAATTTTGTCTTTAGCAACTATTCATAATAAAATTAATCCAAATGAAAAATCAAGATATCCAAGCATACATGTTCATATAAATGCATTATAAAGTATATAGCTAGTTCAAAATCAATTCTTTACTTATAATAAATCTCAAACTTAAAATATGTACTTTACTTATAATAAATGTGACAATGTCCATATATTATATAAGTTAAAATCTTAAAATTTTTAATAAATTATAATTTAATTGATAAATCTTTTATTATTTTATAAAAAAATAAATCAATTCAATTCATTTATAATTTTAAAATATGAACAATATTTGAGTTAAATTTATGTAAACAATAGAAGGGAAGTGTTGAACTCAAATGAACATACTTTAAAGTATTCATAAAACCATAGAGTTGCAGTCAAAAATAGCCTAACTAATGATGAAAAAATAAAGATGCCCATGATCGTACATACACACCATGCACGCTCATGCACCCTTCTTTCTTTCTAATTTTCCACGATAACTCCTTTGACATTATCATCTTATAGTAATAACACTGTTGTTCATAAATCAAATTATTTTATGTATTATTTTGGTATATGAATTTTATATAATTATATCCTAATATGCTATTAAATATTTCAATCAAAATTATATAAATAATGATAATTTATTCATCAAATGATATATGTAAAGAACAAACTCTTGTTCGATTCTCATAATTCGAACTTGGCGTCTCTAATTAGAAAATGGAAACTTCTGTCTGCTCCCATCAACATTATATAAACACAACTATCCTCTTTTCGTAGAGCTACTTGAAAGATTCTTCGTAGTTGCCAATAGCAGGTGACATGGCCGAGTCACCAGCCAATATCTATATGATCTCGGAACTCTCTCTTTCCATGAAGCTTTTAACTATCTCTCTTTCTTTCCTTCTCTTTCTCTTCTAGGGTTTTTCAGGAGCTTTTCTTGCCGAGCCATTTTGGCATTCTGTCCA
This sequence comes from Dalechampia spathulata, assembly GCA_948192965.1. Taxonomy (NCBI): domain Eukaryota; kingdom Viridiplantae; phylum Streptophyta; class Magnoliopsida; order Malpighiales; family Euphorbiaceae; genus Dalechampia; species Dalechampia spathulata. Next base: position 2,830 of record CANYBF013072390.1, on the reverse strand, counting down.
CCTCCATAAATCTAAGATCAATTCTTGGTTTCCTGAACTTCATGGTAAACGTAATATGTATGTATATGGTTGGAGGCGGCCAGCATGTCAAACTGGCTCTGCAAATCTCTCCATGGGAAACCCTCAAAGATTACTTTAAACTCTTTTTCCTTATGATAACAAAAGCTAGATTTATGTCTTTTACAGTCGAAGCTATTTTTCCTTTTCTTATGATTAGGGCATTCATGGTCATCAATCCATGCATGACTATTATGATCCATGAGAAGAACTAAAGTAGCCTAGTCTACGAAGCATGTCTTCTTGTGGTTTTCTTTTCCATATTTCGATAACCTCATGTGAATATTGAAAAGATCTATTGTTTTAGCATAAATTGTTTCATTTTTCTACGGCTAGAATCATATTTGTTTTTCATTTGAATTCTCTACAGTGGAAACATCTCCTAGGTTATTTCACCAGATATGCATTCCATTGATCAAATTAAAGCTCTAAAATCTTTGTTTTCCAACTTCAAAAACCCTATGATCAATGCTTTGATGTCTCTGTTAATGAAGAAATTTTTGGTTTGAATCCTCTTTCGTGTCTTTTATTTACAGATCATCGAGTCTCAAAGATCGATGTTACATAATCTACAGTCAATTAATTTTATCTTGTATCATACCTATGTAATATATAGAATTAAATTTACATTAATTTGATTCATATCCTCCTATATGAATCCAACTTAATGAATATAAAATAAATAAAAAAAGAAAATAATTTTCAATTTTCAATTAAATTTTTTTCTTACTTCATAATATCAACTATATCAAAATAAATATATATCAATAATATATTTATCATTCTAATTTGTTTACTTGTCAAATGCATGTCATTTTATACTACAAATTTAAATTTCATTTCATTTCAGATTGTATAATATTTTTTATAATCAAGAGATGAAATTTTATAAATTTATAAAATATTTAAAATTATTATTTCAAATTTTGTTAAATATTATAATTTATTTTGATATTAATTCATATTTTGGCAAGAGATTGATACATTGTTTGTAATCCAAACCAATTGAAATAATTTTATTATAGATATATATAGTAAAGCAAAACAAACCAAAGTAATAGTAAAAAGGAGGCATATTGTGCATGTGAAGATGTCACTTTTACTTTGGAAATGTAATGATGGTTGGTCTTGGCATGTTTTCAAATTAATGCCCACTAAGGATTTCCATCTTTTATATTATATTATATTATATTATATTATATTATATTATATTATATTATACTATACTTGTTCTTGTTTGATTGGTTCCTAGTGCTTCCTCATTCTCAACTATTAGCTTTGGATTCTTCAATCCATTATGCTTTATAACACTAGTTTTATAGTGCATATAAACGCATCTTCTTCGCCTATTAATTCCTAATAATGTATTTTCCCAATTGCATCTATGTTGGTCATCATGAGCTTAGATGACGTTTCTTTTAATGGATACTTCATCAATTTCAAATAGATTTCAATACAATTCAAACAAGGATAATTACCCAATTACCATTTTCAAGGTTTTATTTTGTTAAAATAGTATTTAATATTTATACCTTCTAATCAAATTAACATTAATTTTTTAAAAAAAAAAAACTTTAATATTCATACTAACATCATCATCAAGTACAGTTAATTGTTGGTTGTCAAACTTCAAACATTAATAGTTGAATTCAATGATTAGTTAACAATGTTTAATGATGATAACCATCAATAAAATAATAAATATATTTATTTTTATGTTTATGTGTTTTTTATTTTTATATATAAATTTATAAAAAATATTAGTAAATAATACATTTATCATAAAAATAATGTATATCTATCTATAATAAAAAAAATAACAATAACAATATATATATACATAAATCATAAACTGCAAATATAATGTCAAGATCGTTAATAGTAAACTAAAATTATTGATCTTCATTAAACCAATTGTCAATCATAAAAATTCAATAATTATTTTTGAATTATAATCATTAATAATCGATCAATATTAGCATTAATGATAAAAAAAATTGTCAAAAATAAATAATGATAATAAAATGAAATAAAAAAAACAAAATTAGCTTAAATATTATAAATTTAAAATAAAAAATCAAAATGCAAGTGATATTTTCTAGAATTTTCCTTTTAAAAAATCTCATTGAGTGAAGTGGGTGTATTCTCACTCCCATAACAATATTTATTTGATACATTATTAATTATAATTTAATAATATTATTATTACATTTTAAATTTATTACAATATAAATATATCATCCGAAAGAATTAAGAAACCTATTAATAGATGTAATATAATTTTCTATATAAATACTTAATATAACTCATTAGTATATGTTATGTTTGAATTTAATTTAATTATAGATAATCTATATTTTTTTTATGTATAATATAAATATATATAAATTGATGGTTATCTTCTATTATTTGATTAATAATATTACATTAATTTATTTTAATATTATTATAACTTCAATTTAAATAAGAATATATGTATATATATGTAATTTACGTAAAATTTAATATTTATATTTAAATATAATTTTGTATGTTAATTTATTTTTATATTATATTTACGAAGAAAAAGTAGTTTTTAGAGTATTTATGATTTATGGCATGATGGGTTTCTTTGGTATAAAACTTCCGTAATGTTATTGGGATATTTACGGGCTTAACTTATTTTTATATTTTAATTTGCAGAAAACCCGGCCCATAAAAAATTCCTTTCATCTTTAGCTTTTTCCATTTACTTCTACAGCTTTCCAATTGTTTTTTACAGATATACCCACTC
>CANYBF013072363.1:0-12995 GCA_948192965.1 Dalechampia spathulata | reverse complement strand
TTTATGATTGTGCACAATTTGGTACTCGGTCTAATATATCGGTGCCTCTGGTTCCTGTAGGAACATATCATATATATATATATATATGTATAACTCTGTGATTCCATATAGGAATCCAGCTTTGTGATTTCTTGAGGAAATCTAACTATGTTACCTAATATGTATCAATAATAAACTCTGTTCAAGCTCTGTAACCATCTCTTCCTTAAACCTCCTCATTATCATGTCATGTCATGCTTATATAGGAATGCATGAATGTACATGACATGATGCATATGTATGCATTATGTTATACTAAGAACATTTAATAAGTCATATATCATCATACTTTTATGAAAAGTTCCTTTGAAAGACCAATTATTGGTCATGGAATAGTAGCACAAACTTGCTACGGCTTTACCCTTATCGATAGCTCGTGGAGAAGTATGAGTCTCGTCCATTAAACCTGTAGCATTTCTAATTTTACATTCACTTAGTAATGTCATTCACATATTGCACTTGAATTATCATCTTTAAGTATCCATAATCATTCATAATATATAATCTTCATTAAACTTTGGTTCATAATGAGCATATAAGCATCATATCATCTCATAACATTTCTATCACACCCCTCATGATTTAACATGCTCTCGTAGAATAATTAATAGTCTCCGAATAAATAGAAACCATTGATTATCCTACAAGGGATGTAAATTTTTTTAACTCTATCTTTGTAAAACTTTATATACATGTAACTAAAAAGCATATGAAGTTTATTTCTCATAAGTTGATACATGTAAAATTCATACTATAAATTGTGTCTTAAAACTCACATCGCATACACGTATTTACTACCTTAATACATTATTTGCATTGCATAATATAATTATATAGAAAAATATTAAACTGATCCAAGTCCTTGCCATCAAAGGAAGTCTTGTTGAAGTGGTGCCATTGGATCCATGTGTTTCCAACCATCTGCTAATCCTGTATCCATCAAATGACAAACGCTCAGTATAAAACTCAGTGGTGCTATAATCATAAGTATAGTAAGTATAAACCAATCATTTATCATAAATGTAACAAGTATGATAATCTTAATCATCATAATAATAACATAGTCATGTAGTCAATCGGAAATATCATTTCTAAGCATTTCAAACATGTAGTAACATTTATACACTCATTAGATCACTCAAATCATAGTTCATTTATGATAATTCTATATCAATTTTTTTTTTGTATGGTACATATCACTTGTATCCATTGAATCTATGACCTTTCATGTATACCTGTGAGAAATACAAATTTTATAATATATATACTATATTATTTTAACATATGCCTATATCTTTCATCGTCATTGCTATAAACATTTCTATGATATAATTAAATCATGTAAATACTGTAAAGTGTCATACTTTAACTCTGTTATGTATTCCTGTCATTAGCAATTCATAATATATTAATGAATACAAATCATTATCTCTGTCTGTATATCTCTGTAAATGATCAGCATATAAATGCTATCCATGAATAACATCATACTCTTAGCATAATATTGCTCTATGGCATAACCATGCCTAGGGCATTAAGACTGTAAATATTTGTTTATGAATGTATCTGTATCATTATACAACATATTATACTATACATCATTACTGTATATACATCTTTATATAAGCATAATTGTAGTGCATTCATCATTCTATCCACTATACTTTCTTGACATATAATTAATAATGTATGTTTGTGAGAATGCATTCATGCTTTGCATTCTTCCTCTAATTTTCCTATAATATTTCATTTCTTTTCTATATGATTATGCACAATCTCAATTTGTATTGGGTCCCTTTATGTACCAATACTCATCTCCCATATGAAGGCATTATAATTATATGGTTTAGTGAACACATTTTTCTTTTCTGTATGTATCAATGCTCATCTTCCGTAGGAGGGCATTATAACTGTATGATTCTATCAAGGGAATCCATAATCTTTATGACCCAATATGCTTTTATTGATCATTATCTCACATTCATTCATTTTCCTCATTCCTTATTCCTTCATTTCATGCCATGAATATGAATGTGTATGTATATATAGATGATTCAAGGCATGATATGTATGCATTATGCTATGATGCTAGGATGAAAATATGTAAGCATCATGATAAAATGTCTTACATAATCCATTCCATACATTCAGTAACACTAAATATGATGAAGATAATTTCATAACATAAGTACATTAAAACATTGCTCATTGACCTTAATTAATGGGTCATGATATTATAATCCATCAACTATAAATCACTATTAACTATTCATTGCAAATCATGGTACATCATAGATAAAATACCATATTTAATATAACTACAAACTATAGATATAGTAACTTGTACATTGCTATCTTATAACAATATATCATTATAGTATAGTAACAATCTTTCATTATACCATTATACACATTTCGTATCTTTTAATCCTTTACAAAGAAAGAGCATAAACATCATATAATATCTCTGTCTCTATGATAATTCATCTATTGACCTTATTTAGTAGATGGTCATATCAGGTATCATCAGATAAAATCTCTATAAACATGATGCTTTAATGTCAACCTTATTAAATAGGTCATAATATCATATAGTATAAACTATACTCTTTGGCATTCACTTTTAATTTATGTTTGGCATGAATTTAGAAATAATTAATACGAGCGTGCCAGAGGTTAAACCTCAATAAATACGTCGGGTGATTATGAGTTCCTAAGCTTCTTGGAACAATTTGCTTGGACGTGTCTAATAGCTCGATCAAAATAACTTGAGGAATACTAAAGAAAATGTGAAAATGAATAGGAATAAAAGAGAAAATGAAGAATGACTTTAAGTAATTTGCTTGTAGTTGAACCAAAGATAGATAAAAACAAAGCTTAAAAGTTTGCAATTGAATAGAACAAGAAAAAAAAAGTAACACTTAGAAAGAGTTCTATTGTTTTTGATGTCTTGAGTCTTGATTGTTGATTGATTGCTGATGATCCCCCAAAATATCTCCCCTCTCTTCCTTTTATCCGAGCTAAATCTGGAAAAAATTGTCTCCTTTAACTGCCTTCCATAATGCCCATATCTTCAACAAGTCTGATAGTGGCAATAACCTCCCTAGCAGTTGATCCAAGCAGATTAATTAATTAATTAATTAAACTATTTAAGCTTTATAATTAACTAACTAATTAATTATTCCAGCTACTAATAATTAATTAACTAATCAATTATATTAATTTTAATTAGCTAAATTTGTTAAGACCTAATAATTACCCCCTGCATACGAATGGCTTCGACCCAAAAAAAGATAGCCATTACGTATGAATTTTTAACCGTAAAATCTTAGGCTTTATTCATCTTCTTTTTCTTTGTTGGCACCATGAGACCATACAGGCCTAAGGTCCAGTTTAGTGCCCTGGATGACTAGTTCTGGGTAGTTGAAAATAAAAAAATTAAAGTGTTAGAAGAGGAGGTCTGGAGAAGGAATAGATTATACGTGGAGCCCAATTCTTCAAACCCTACATCTATCCATAAGCCCTACATTTACCACTTGTAACTTCACAACCTCCCATCCCTTCCAATACTCCTTTTACTCAAAATCTTGAATCACCATTATGTCCCTCCTCCCCACTAAACTATCTTGCCTGCTGTCACCATTCCCTTTTGCAAGCAATACCATCTCCTCGAACCCAGACCCTCGTTGATCTTATGCCACCGACCTCTCTTACCAATCGAAACTCGCCATCTACTAACACCAATAGTTCTAGTAGACTCATTTATTATGAAACACCACCAATAAACCTTATCAACTGCTGGTCTCCCTCTTCACTGAATACCCAGGCTTTAGATCTTAGGCTTCCTCAATACCCCATTCTTTTCCAATACTGTCATCGACACCAATCTGAAACCCTTCCCAATTCTTGTCATATCATCACCCTATAATATCACTATAACTGCCCCAAGCTGCCTTCCCTTTCTACTACAAGTAAGTAACTAGGAAGACCTACTTCCTTTTGATTGCCAGTCCAATGAAAATGATATCGTATATGCATCAAAAATGATGTGGATCCCCTTTGCTATTTTGATTATTTTTACCCTTTCCTTGCTCCCTTGATCACTTATCAGTTATACATGGAATTGATCCTCCCATATGTTTACAAATTCATGTTTGCATTGAACTCCTGTGTTTAGCCGGACTTGTGATTCATAATGATCTGGTATTTCCTACTTTGTATTTCCTGTTGCTGACTTGCCATGCCTTCTCCATTATTTTCTGTGATTCTAAAACAAAACTCTACCTGACTAAAAGGTGCATATGCTGATGTAATTTTACCTTGCTTGGTTTAAATGATGTTCGTTTATGCCTGCGTTGTTTGCACAAATTCCCTGTACATCCTTATCTCTTGTTGTTTTTTGAATGCTATGTTAACGTTTGGCTTTCTTAAGACTTAGACTGTCTTTGACACTTGGTTTATACTAACTCCACTGGTGACTTCCAAATGCAATACTTGTTATCATATATTATGCGCCTGCCCTCATCTTTCCATATATCTGTTTGTATGCTAAAGGCTCACTATACTACCTATTGCTTTTGACTTTAGACTAAACCAATTAAAAACCAATCTTATGACAACCTATTTATTATTGATGAGTAAAAACTTTAATTAGTTAAATAATGTTGCAACCCACTTAATTACCTTTAGATTTAGCAATTAAATTATAAAATGAGGACAGTAATGGACCACCCCTCCCATTATATAACATTTAATCTTGAAAATAAAACCTTGTGGGCAAAATGATATGAGAAAAAGATGAAATGCTTTTAGAAAAATCCAACCTTGAAATAAAGCAAACATTACACCAAAATAAAACAACAAAAACATGAATTAATTGTCATGCATGCAAATCAACTAAACATTTACCAGCTCACAACACAAATTATCCAAACTTTAAAAATAGAATAAGATATTACACTACCATAACATTAGATAAAAATTAACTAAGCTCATACACACATAAGGAAAGCAACTTAGCCTATTAAAATGTCAAGGTAAAATAACATCTAACACTTAGACGAAATAAAATATGAAAATATAAAAAAGGATATTAATAAAACTATGTTACCAACAACAACAAGAGAACTAAATCACCAGAATAAACAAATCTTGAGATAATACAATTTTAAAATAAAAATAAAAATAAAAATAAAATAAAATAAATATAATAACATAAAAATAAAATAAAATAAAATAAAATAAAATAAAATAAAATAAAATAAAATAAAATAAAATAAAATAAAATAAAATGTCAATACAGTTCTAACTAATTCCTAAGGAAATCTTTAGAGTAAAACAAATTATATTTGCAAATAAAATTCAAATTTAAAACTTAGTTAAATGTGAGGAACAAATATTTCACATGTTCTGCAAAGCACAATACCAGCTGAAAACTTGAGGAAATTTGACTACGTTGACTAAAATTAAAAAATTAAATCCTAGAGAATTACGACAAACAAAATAATACTTGAACTCTAAAATCTAAAACTCCAACTGACTATCATAGCTTAATTTAATTAAATGCAAGGAATCTAAAGCAAAACAAAAGGAAACATAACTTCAAAAATTGAAATACAACATCACGATAACAAAAACAACAAAATCTAAATAGAAAAACTAAACAAGAAAAACCAAATCTAATAATATACTTAGACCAACACCACTAAAGAACTCATATAAACTTGACAAACTCTAACTGTAAGCAATATAGACCTTGGAATCACATACCTCTTCATGCATAAGCTGTTTACATAATACCTTTGATCTGTTAAAAAATCTTTGCATAAGAATAACATGTCTCATTCTTATTTATCTAATCATCTCCTTTTATTTTGTTTCAGCCATGGCTTTTAATTCTCCATTAGCTATTACACCTGTCACTTCATTAACCCAGGCTCCCAAAGATACTAATCAACCCCCATCTCCACTGGTAAGCTCTATATGCATGATAGTACCTCCATAGGTATCCACAAACTAACCATACTACAAACTTATCTCAAGTTCCTAAGCATTCAATACTGGTCTCTAGAGAACATTTGCCTCCTATAAATCCTGAATAAATGGGCACGTTCGAGGTATAATTTGCTTTCTTTATGTTTATGCTTTTAAAAATATGTTACTTGCCAATTGATAAACTTTTGCTTTTTATAGACCCTGAAATATCAACTCTTTGCCAATTTCACTTTACCTTATCCTCCAACTCCAACCAACATTAAATTTGTGTGAGTACCTAAACCCTATTATGATTATAGTGTCAATCATCCATAATTCCTCACTAGAATTCAATTATTTGATGTAGCACTGATGTGGACTTCCTAACTCCTTATAGAGCAGATGATACCCTCATAGACACCTATTGGCTTACCATCGGCCCATATCCTCACACTGACCGATATAGTACACACATCCCTATTCATTTACCGCACTTAGAAGCTGAATTCAATAGCATGAAATTAATTAAGAAGCTATGGCCTAGCCCAAGTCCAAAATGGTTAGATTGGATCACTAAGCTCAAACTAAGATATGCTCATGATTGGATTAGAATGGGTTTAATAGAGCTAATAGACTGATCCACTCATATCATAAAGCTAAAGGAAGGCTTGATAGAAGTGTTGCTTCGTCTATAGAACCTAGAGATTAACTCCTCCGTGTTTCCTTTTGGGTATGCCTCCATAACCCTCAAGGACATTTTGATGATCATCAGACTACCACCCTTAGGAGATGAGAGCTTTGCTCTGATTGACTTGTCTTTACTTGACCTACCAACCATAGTAGTGAAATCTATAGAGGACACCTCCTACTCCTCTATGATAAGATCCTGATCTTCTAGGAGTGGATCACCTCAGATTGAAGAATATACCTATTTCCTTTGGATATTACTTTGTAGGTACATTCACTCAACACCATTAATTCATGTCTATTCAAAATAACTTTATTGTTACTCACATACCATTCTTATGATAGGTACATCTTTTATCCTACTAGTTGGAAACCAAGTGTTGAATACTTAGACCTAGTTCGTGCTCTAGCAGCTGGTTTTAACTTTGCACTAGGTGTTATCTTCCTAGGGGCTCTATATCAAACTTGAAGAAGTGCACATCCAATCTTGATTACTTATACTCTAGTTATGGATGGTTTCTACAACTATGGGCCCATGCCTACTTCTTAGGGCTTAACGAGTGAGGTTTCCAGCTGACAGGTTCTATTGCCTCCTGCTTGATAAAAAAGCACTGCAACATATCTTCTTCATAAATTTTCATTTTCTTCTATAGCTTGAAGACACAGACAACTAAACAGCTGTCTATTTTTGGAGGATCACCAATAGCCTCTTTTTGGTTGAGCACTTTTTCTACCAATGCTTTTTCCCACCATCCATGCATATCTTACATAGCTCTTTCCCTATACCTTCCATGTCTATGGAGTAGATAGTTTGGGTTGGAGCAGACCATTCCAATGATCAATCACTAGAATTTGATGGACCGTGAAGTCAACAAAGATAGCTTTTAGATATTAACTCTACTCCTTCAGCCCTTGCAAAGCTACCTTTTCCCCATGAATGAAAAGGTAATCCATGCTTTCAAAGATTAGTGGAACAGAGAAGCAACTTCAATTTTTAAGGACCTTCCTCCTGCTCAATCAGGTAGTATCTCTAACCTTATCAATCATCTTACTAAATTTATGATGTGTACTTAAAATTTATCTCTGACTAAATGTAGAACCCAAAGGTAAAAGATAAACATTTTCCTCTAGAACTCCCTTTCAGAAAAAACTCAAAGTGACACCTAAGTCTATTGCACCTCCTTCACGAAGATCCAACCGTATCCCTCTGCGGTCTAAACTTGTATTGCAAGATAAAAGTGAAGAAGACCCTATTGACCAGTCAGAGAATACCCCTAGTGAGGAAGACCTGGAAGACCTCAGTGGGGAAGAACTAGAGGAGGACAGCAGTAAGATTTAAATTCTTATTTTCCAACTTTGATCAGTACTAATCTTAATTTATTTGCAGGAGGCACAAGTGGTGCTAGTGACATCAGGCCAACTCCAAGCCCTACTTCTCTAAACACACCTACTGCTACTTAGTTCTACAGTAAGCATTCACACCCCCATTAACTCTATATTTTATGTTCAAACTTATTAACATGGCTTTCCACAAATATGGAGTATCCTCCTTTGATATCTAAAAGTGACATGGCCACCACTACCTTAGTAAGTTTGTGTATTCCTCTTAACTCCTTAGCCATACTTTCATTTGATACATCCAATAAAAAACTTGATTTACATTCAAGACACTACTGATATTTGTTCTCAATTAATGGTAACCCCAATCAAAACCATGGACTTTGATTTTATGGCTAAATCACTTCCTGAACCTGTGGAAGCAAGCTTAGCTCCGAGCCAAACAAACATGGATGCTGATTGTATGACTCTCTTAGTGACATTGTCTCTGGATATCACCCTGCTAAGTGAAAACTAATAACATGGTCTATTATCTGCCTTTACCTATCTGATTGTAGCTGTTAAGACCACTACTGCTTAAGAGGAGCTAACCACCTTGAAATCTAGAGCTGTAGAACTATTTTAGAGACAGGCTGAATCTAATTGATCAAATTAGCACCTTTCAAGAAGATTACAAAGTTTGGCATCAAAAATACAAAGAGAGTGTGGCACACTGGTGGGAGCAAGCCAAGCAAGTAGATTCCTCTGTAAAAGAGTTTGAAGAAACTGAAAAGGAAGTAATGGAGTTACAAACCACGATTACTAGCCTTAAATCCTGATAACAAAGCTTGATTGTGACAGGTCTTTCTTCTAAGGCCAGGTGTGAGGAGACCAGTAGGGTTGTACAATCACTCTAAGGTTTCCTTCAGAGTAGCACTAAGATTGTGGTAGCTCTTCATCAGGAGCGAGACCAAGTACGAGCTGATGTAGCCACCATTAGGGCAGACTGGAGACAGCTGAAGAATGAATACACTTCCAAGGTCTAGAATTATGTTACGTTTGGCTAACATTGACTATCTTTCATTTTCAACTAGGATTCAAACCTTTGGATTTGTATTGTGTTTATTTCAACTATATACTTGAATATTCTCTGATTTAGTTAATGCTACCCTCTAATCTCCTTATCGCCATGTGCTGATGGCTATTAGATTATGTTTTATTTGCTAGACTGCTTTTTATAGGTTTACAGCCTTCATAAGCCTCCTTATCTTATCTCTAACCATTGGTAAGCCTTTATTTATCTATTTATGTAAACCAGGCTAGGCCTTCCAACAACTAACTTCTTGTCTGCTTATATTACATGAGAACTGATCAACCCCAACCACCACAGGACTTGATAAATTTTTTTCAACTAGTGAACAGGTACACAAATTCTTCCATGTACTGACTGCACTCCATACCATCATTACTTCTGACAACCATTTGTATTTTGCATTTGCTTGGCCGATGAACATATGTGTTATATATTTTTTTAGCTTCTTAGATGCATTTCTGTATTTCACTCACTACAGCTATAACCATATGCATTCATAATTATGTGGTCGATGAACATATGTATGATACTTTTCTGGCTCTTACCAATCACCTTACCCAAGCACCTCAACTATAAGAACTATGTTGCATTTGCATAAAATCTTGTCTCACTTATTAGGTTTACATTACTTGGAAGGGTAGCATTAAGGTATGGCCTCTCTTCTCCTTATTGATGAAACTATACTGGGACTATGATTTATACTGCTATTTGTAAAACCTTCTTATTTTCACTAGATTTTTATTATAACGGCTTTTACTAGTGTAAACTAATAATAAATCAAATAAAGAAATAAGTGGCCCTAAGGCCAACTTTATTACCATAACTTAGTTATAATGGCTTATAAAGCCAACCTTCATAACTATAATAGTGGCTCATAGCCTACCATTATCTAATATTTACATATATAATAGGTACATTGAAAACATAAAAGCTAGAAAATATAAAAAGTTAGCAAAGCATAGCTAACTTACGGCTACATACTTGGCCTAACATTGGTCATTCATTAGACTTTCGTGAGAGCTCCCATAAAGTGGGATAATACTTCTTCAAATATCTTCCATTGATGTACCTCTTATGAGGTACTCCTTCTAAGCTAGTGAGCCAATAGACGTTTCCTTTCAAAACTCGATGGATTTTAAAAGGGCCTTCCCAATTAGGTGACCACTTGCCATATTGTTGATCTTTCATCCCCAATGGTAAAATAACTTTCCAAACTAGCTCACCTTCCATAAACTATTTCTTTCGAATCCTTTTGTTATAGGTCCTAGCAACTTTTTTCTTTTGAGCCAACATGCTATTATAGGACTGAATCCTTTCTTCATCAGTATTTTCTAATTCCATTAGCATGGCTTCTGTATATTCTATCAGACTTAAACCATTATGCCTAGCCACCCTTAACGATGGCACAACTACCTTTAAAGGTAAGATGATATCATGACTATATGTTAAAGTAAAAGGTGTAATACCTGTTGTACTTCTTTTTAAGGTGTGATATGCCCATAACATTTTTGATAAAATCCTATGCTAGTCTCTTGGATTTTCTTCTAGCATCTTCTCCAAAATTCCAATCAAAATTTTATTTGATACCTCAGCCTGCCCATTAGCCTGAGCAAAGTGAGGCATTGAATTGATCAATTTAATCCTGTAGTCTTTAGCAAAATTGTACATCTCTTCTCCAGTGAACATTGTTCCCTGATTTGTAGTGATGGTCTATAGAATTCCAAATCAATAGATCAGGTTCTCTTTGATGAATTGAATTACATCCTTCTATTCCACCTTTTTCATGGGCATGGCTTCTACCCATTTGCTGAAATAGTCATAGCCATAATAATGAATGAATGTCTTTTGGATGAAGTAGGGTGAATTTTACCAATCAAATCCATGGTCGAACCCCTAAAAGGCCACGATTTCATAATTAAAAATAGTTCATCAGCCAAAAATCTTTGAACATTTCCATACTTCTAACACTGAACATAACCTTTAGCATAAGAAATATAATCTTTTAGGATTGTTGGCCAAAAATAGCCATACCTCTTAATCAGCCACCTCATTTTGACTCCAGCTTGGTGTGCTCCACAAACACTTTCATGCACCTACTTCATAACTTCCATGGCCTTAGGAAAGGCCAGACATCTCAAAAGGAGGCCATCTAAACTCTTCCTATAAAGCTCACCTTCCAGGAGAATATAATTCAAAGTATGCACCTTTAACTTATAAGGGAACTTCTTCCCTGGATTAGTCAAATATTTGATGAACTTGACTCTCCAATCTTCTACTAGATTAAACTCGACATTCAAACTCTCCACCAAGATCCCCCATTCCAAAATGGATGGGTGTCACCTTTTCTCTACAACAATGAGTTGATAAGTGAGTTTCTTTAACATTCTTAATCCTGAAGTTAATTGTGCTAATTCATCTGCTTCCCAATTAGACTCCCTTGAGACATGCATGAATGGAACTTCCTTAAATTGGTCAAGCAGTTGCACAGCTGCTGTAAAATAGGCTACCAGTGACAGGCTACTACATTTGTATTCTTTAGAGAGCTACTTTAGACCCAATTAGAAATCTCATATAATTAATATCTTTTTAGCTCCCAATGCCAGTAAAATTTCCAACCTGTCGCACCCTAATTTTGGACCGGCTTGATCCAGATCGATTCCAGGATGTTTCTGGGCCAGTTTGGGTTAGTCTTAGGCCAATCCGGGTTGATTCAGGGCTTTCTGGGCAGTTCTGGGCCAATTCTGGCCCATTCCAGGGTGACACACGCCGCATATGACTTAACCCCACCGCATATGTTTAGGCATATGTGTTCACGTATGTCTTTAGGGTTTAGCATATGTGGGCATATGCGAACGCATATGTTTTAGGGTTTAGCATATGTGACATACACGTACGCATATGTATCCGGGGACTGACTCCCTAAAACCCTAATTCTACCATTTGGCAAGGGGTTCAGAATTTTAGACGCAAAACCCTAGAGTTTTAGTAGCTGTCAGTAGCAAAAACGTGATTCACACATCCCTAAACACAATTTTAATTAATCTAAGCCTTTAGGATTAATTAAAAACGCACTAAATAATTTAGAATTAGGCGATTTTAATACCCTAACACTTGGATTGGACTACTTTCTTGATTCCATTACAATTGGAGCGTTGGAGAATCTACGAGAGGTAAATCAGTATTACTTTCTATCATCGTTTCATTGTTCATTATGATGTTTATTTAACTTTCATGATATTTATGTGTAATATGATTGAATAACATGTCGATTTTGTGATTCATGCATGATTTTTACGTATTTTGGTGTGATTTTGAATGTGTTTTAATTCGTAATTTTGCCTCGTTTTACATGCATATTATCATATGCGATCGCGTATGATAGTCTCAATATCATACGCGTTCGCATATGATCTTCCTCCATCGCATATGTTTATTTTTGATTTGTTTTGTGTGCCGAGTTATCCTTACCATATTGTAAGCATTCGCATATGATTATTTTTGTCGTTTGCCATGATCGCATATCATCATATGCGATCGCGTATGATCATCTCAATATCATACGTGATTGCGTATGATCATCCCAATATCATACGCGATCGCATATGATCATCCTACGAATTTTCTTTCTCTTGATTTCCGTGTTTTCCGTGTTATGTTGTAGGCATGTTTTCGTGATTTGTTGATTGATTGCATGATTGATGTTACTGCCATATTTATTTTTTTATGCCATATTTGCTTTTGTTTCCTTTTATGCGTTTGATTTGAGTCTTTACAGGATTAGGTTAACCCTAGGTGGAAGAGGTTGTTGCGTGGATGAATGCTTAGTTGGGCCCGAGGCCTAATTGCAAACGAGCCCATTTTGATCCCGAAGAGTGCAACTGGGCCT
>CANYBF013072139.1:0-10346 GCA_948192965.1 Dalechampia spathulata | reverse complement strand
GCAGTAAACAGGGAGGGAGTGATGGTGAACTCCCCAATCGGCAAGTGAAAGGTATGGGTGGTGTCCCACCACCTCTCCAGCATAGCTGTCAGCACTGACAAGACGCTCCGCGTCTCACCCCCTATAAAGCAGCTCAACAAGTGCCCGAACCCTGACTCGAGCACTCTCGCCCGAACAGCATCTGGTAGCTCCTGATACCAGCGATAAATACCAGAATAATTGCCTGTCATGGCAATCCAGATCTGCAATAAAAATGGCGTTACCAGGTAAGTGTCCTAGACTCTAGACTCTAAATTTCATGCAAATCCTGTAAAATCTAAGTTCCGTACGTGTTCCTAGGTTTTAATTCCTATGCTCCTAAATTCTAAATCATGTCAAGAATACAGGAAAATAAATAAATCATAGGTAAAGCTGGAATCAGAATACTTACTGATCTATCGATCCACTGGGATCGATGTGATGAAGGATCCAGCAATAGTGGAACTCGCTGTCCTTGCGTCAATCCGCGGAAAGAGGTATCCACTCCTCCATACCTCTTGGACTCACAAGGTCTGCGCCGGGCCATTACGACGGTATGCTGAAGAAAACAGAGAAAACTAAACTATTTGAGAGTGTTTGAAAAGTGAAAACTATGCGAATGAGGTTGAAAATGGCAAGTTTATGTATATATAGAAAACATATGCGATCGTGTATGTCTTGTTTACACGCCGCATATGTTCATATGCGATCGCATATGTTCATATACGATCGCTTATGTTTGCTCTCTGACTTGTGCGATCAAGTATAACTTAAGCATATGCGATCGCGCATGACTTTACGCAATCGGGCATGACTTTACACGATCGCGTATGATCTTATGCATCAATATACGCGTTCGCGTATGTTCTTCAACCTGATTTTTCTGACCTATTTTTTGGAGTTTTTTTTTTACAGGAATTCATTACTGGACGGCCTTTCAGGGATTTAACTTCTTTCTGAATTTTGCAAAACCCTATTTTATCATGACTTCCTATAAGAAATGACATTTTCAGGACATTTTTCTTGCTGGGTTATCCCACGAGTGTCAGGATGAGACTGCTCCTACACTACCTTTCAGCATGAAGGATCATGATTATCCTTCTTCAACAGATATCAGACTACCTCCTATAGCTTTTCAGTTTCCCGAAGAATTCAAAGGAGTAGAAGACGGACATTCCATTCCACAATCTGAACATGTCAAGGTTCAGTGGGAAAGAAGATGCTGTTGCTATGAGTATGGTTAAACTGAGACAGTGCAGTCTGAATTCAATGCACTTGGTGAAGCTTTATTCTTGGAAAAGGACACACGCCATGGAATGAGTAGGGTCTGATCTTCAAGGCATTATCAAACATCCGAATAGACAAGCGCACAATTCTTTCTGCACGAAGGATCATGGCTATCCTTCTCTATCCCCAATGGATGTCAAGCTATCTCCTGCAACTTTCCAGCACTCCCGAAGGCCAGGTAAGACTTTCCTTACATAACCTCTTATGTTTTTTCTGCAGATTATATCACTTGACTTCTCGCTAGATAGTGACCGTCTAGGAGACTCTTTAGCCATAGCTGTTAGGGTGAAGCTGCCCCTAGCCGATCTTTTAGCCCAGAGTTAGTAGGATGCTGCCCCTACACAACTCTGTTTTCATCCCCAGTGGATACAACCTTCTTGCCACGGTCTGTAGGGTGAGACTGCCCCTACGTGACTTTTATCCCCATTGGATACAATTTCTTGCTACGGTCTGTAGGATGTGTTTACCCCTGTCCAGATTCGCCTTCATCCCCAGTGGATACTATCTCTTTTAGCCCACGGTTCATGAGATCACAGCACCTCATGCAACTCTTTTTACAATCTCTTTAGCCCACAGTTGGTGAGATCACTGATATCTCACGCAACTTTTTAGCCCCCACAGGTTGGTAGGATGAGACTGCTCCTATGCAACTTCCAGCACACAGGTTAGTCCGAACGCGCGTGACTCCGACGTAACTTCACAAGTTGGTTTGGATGAGATTGGATCCAAATGTAACTTTGCTGGCTGTAGGTTGGTAAGATGAGATTATTCTTACGCAACTTCTTTTCCCGTATGAGAGACGGAGAAAGCCCTATTTGGTTGTACCTAGGCACCATATCTTGTCCTGCTAGATCGTGACTGTCTAGAGGATACTCTCATTTACGGTTGGTGAGGTCTTGCTACTTCATGCAACTTTCTCGCTAGATCATGACTGTCTAGGAGAACTCTTTAGCCGCAGTTGGTAGGGTGAGACTGCCCCTACACAACTTCCTTATCCCTAGTGTTAGGATGAGACTGCTCCTACACTATTCTTTTGCCCACAAGTTGGTGAGATGAGACCGCTCTCACGCAACTTTCTAGCCCATTTTTATCTATTGTTGGTGCTCTTGTTGATTCAGTGAGAATTGCACGCTTTGAACATGTGTGAATTCTTCTGAATTAGGGGGCAACTGTCGCACCCTAATTTTGGACCGGCTTTGATCCGGATCGATTCCAAGTTGATTCTGGCCCATTTAGGGTTCTTTCGGACCATCTGGGATCCTTTCGGACCGGGCTAGGCCCGTTTAGGGTTTATTTTAGCACTTTCAGGAGCTTATGCGATCACATATGTTGCATTACACGCCGCATATGATCATGTGCGATCGCATATATTTTGTGAACACAACATACGTGATCGCGTATGTTCCCGAGGGCAGACTTGATTTAACCCTAATCTGCCATTTGGTTCAGGGACCGGAATTTTTAGCAAAACCCTAGCTTTTTCCTAGGAGCCGTCAGCCATCAAGAACGTGATTGACACTTCTAAAAAAAATAATTCTAATCAACCTAAGGCATTAGGATTAATCAAAACGCACTAAAATCAACTAGAATTAGGCGTTTTAACAACCTAAACTTGGATTCGGGATTGGAAGTGGATTATATTCATCATTCCTTAACGTTTGGAGAATCTACAAGAGGTAAATTGCTTCCTTTTATTGATTATTCATTGATCATATTGCCATAACATGATTTAAATTGCTATTTTGTGATATTTGTGATGTTTATGCATGAATATTATTGAATAATATGTTGTTTTTGTGATTTGTACATGGTTTTTAAGTATTTTGGCATGTATTAAATTGTTTTAAATTTGCCTCAATTTGCATGATTGCTATCATACGCGATCGCGTATGATAATGTCAATATCATACGCGTTCGCATATGATCATCCTTCAATCGCATATGTTTATTTTTGCTTTATTTTGATTGCCGAATGTCGTATGATATGTCTTGAGTACACGCGCATATATTGTTTTGTTTAATTCCTTGATCGCACATCATTATGTGCGATCGCGTATGATCATGCCAATATCATACGCGTTCGCATATGATCATCACAAAAAATTCAATTTTCTTGATTTCTGTACCTTTACCATGTCATTTTAGGCATATTTCCATAATTTGTTAATTGATTGCATGATTGATTTATTGCTATACTTGATTAATTGCTTGATTAGTGATATTTACCATATTTGATTGATCGCATGATTAAGGTTATTGCCATGTTTGTCTTTAGGTCATAATTGCTTT
Source organism: Dalechampia spathulata (assembly GCA_948192965.1). Taxonomy (NCBI): domain Eukaryota; kingdom Viridiplantae; phylum Streptophyta; class Magnoliopsida; order Malpighiales; family Euphorbiaceae; genus Dalechampia; species Dalechampia spathulata. The sequence goes on along the minus strand of CANYBF013072139.1, from coordinate 6,752 downwards.
ATTTCCATTTGTGTGCTTGATTTATGTTTAATTTGCATGATTTGAGCCTTTGATTTGTGCGATTGATTTTGTTACTATATCTGCTTTGTTTTCCTTTTATGCGTTTGGTAAGTTTTACAGGATTAGGTAAAAACCCTAGTTGGAGGAATAATTGTCATATGGATGCTTAGTTGGGCCCAAGGCCTAATTGCAAACAAGCCCAATAGGATCCCGAAGAGTGCAACTGGGCCTTGGGCTCACATTTAGGGTTTTATTGCTTTTTATCATTTTGCTTTGGTTGGGTTGTATTTAAATACCCAAGTTATTTTGCCTTGCTTTCTTTTATTCGGGTGGGTTGTATTTGCCCACAATTTACTTTATCGCCCTTTATGCTTTCCTTTACTGCTTTATTTATGCTTTCTTATGCTTTCCTTACATGTGGTTGTTTCTTGTATGCCTTATACCATGGAAAACACTCTAAATAAACTTGAACCTTAAGTGTGTGCTAGGAGCTTTTATTAGATTAAACAAATGAGCATATTAAGATGGAATACAAATAGATTTGAAAATCCCGAACCCATTCTCTGAAGAAACTAAGGATGTTTTCAACTCTGAAAAACCTAAGTTTTTATTTCCTAGTTTTCAAAGTTAATTCAATTGGATTAATAGAAACAACTAGGTGGCGACTCCACACACCGTTTTTCTTAAAAGTTAAAACCCGTAAAAGCATGGAAAACGGATACGGCAGCTCATAGTACGGATCATCCCAAACATAATGCTTTACCTGGTTCCTAATCATGTCCTTCCCATACCTTGTAAGTTCATCGAGAATTCGCTTGGTACATTAAAAATTGACAATACCATCATACCAAGGTGATTTTACAACTACACTTAAAGCAATCTCATTAGGGAATTCATTAAAGAAATCATCAAGTTCAATGTTTGGCATCTGCTCAAGTTATCTGCAACCAAATTCTTGCATCCTTTCTTATCTCGCAGCTCCAAATCAAATTCCTTGAGTAGAAGGATCTTTCGGATTAAACATGGTTTGATCTCCTTCTTTCTCAGCAAATATTTCAAAGCTGCATGATCAGAAAAAATTAGCACTTTAGTTCCCAATAAATATGATCAAAATTTCTCTAATGCAAACACTACAGTATAAAGTTCTTTTTCTGTCATGGAATAATTAAGTTGGGCATCATCTAGCATCCTGAAGGCATAGCTGATCACATGAGGTTCCCTCCCATTTCACTGCCCAAGCACCACACCAATAGCAAAATTATTGGCATCGTACATAATCTCAAATGGTAAGTTCCAATTAGGTGGCTGCATAATGGGTGCTAAAATGAGTGCCTCCTTCAATCGATCAAAAGCTACCTTGCATAATTCATCAAAATTAAATTCAGCATCTTTTTGCAACAATCTGCACAAGGGTTGCGTTACTTTGGAGAAATCCTTCATAAACCTCCTGTAGAAACCTGCATGGCTAAGAAAAGAACGAATCTCTCGCATAGTGGTGGGGTAAGGCAAAGATTTAATTATGTCAATTTTTGCTCAATCAACTTCAATGCCTCTTTTTGAAACCACATGGCTCAATATCAAAACCTTGCTTAATCATAAAATGATATTTCTCATAATTGAGAACTATATTCTTCTCAATGCAATGCTGCAAAACTCTGGCTAAATTATCTAAACATTCATTAAATGAATTACCATAAATAGTAAAATCATCCATGAATACATCAATAATGTTTTCCATAAAATTTGAAAAAATGCTTACCATGCAACGTTGGAAGGTTGCGGGTGCGTTACACAGCCCGAATAGCATCCTGTTGAACGCGAAGGTTTTAAATGGACATGTGAAGTCATCTTTTCCTGGTCTTCTATAGCAACAGGTATTTGGTAAAAGCCCATGTAACCATCAAGGCAATAATAATGAGTCCGACCTGCCAAACATTCCAACATCTGGTCAATAAAAGGTAGGGAAAATGATCTTTATAAGTTATTGAATTTAATTTCCTGTAGTCAATACAAACCCTCCTCCTATTTTGGACATGAGTGGGAATCATTTCTCCTTCCTCATTATGGACTACTGTTACACCTGTCTTCTTGGGCACAACATGCATTGGACTAACCCATTGGCTGTCAGAAATCGGGTATATCATTCTTGCGTCTTGCAGCCTTAGGATCTCCTTTTTTACTACCTCCATCATGGTTGGGTTTAGTTTACGTTGGGCATCTCAAACTGACTTTTTATCAGGCTCTAGCAAAATTCTATGCATGCACGTGGACAGGCTTATGCCCTTAATGTCAGCTATGGTCTAACCAATTACTTCTTTGAATTTTTTAAGAGCTCCAACCAAGGCGTTCTCCTCTTCTTCACTTAATTTGTTGGAGATGATCACGGGCAATATCTCTCCTTTCCCAAGTCACTTAATTTGTTGGAGATGATCACGGGTAGTATCTCTCCTTTCCCCAGGAAGGCATACTTCAAATGGCTTGGTAATAGCTTAAGCTCCAACTCGGATGCCTGCAAGGTGGAACAAATCAATTTAGTGTAATGATTATTCCAATAAAAATTTTATTCAATCTTAGGTTCTTCATTCAATTCATCAATGGCCTGTATCACTTCATCTTTCAAAAATAGCATCTCCTTATAATTTTTAGCATTATTCAATGCTATCCCAAGTTTGTCTTCTCCATATAATTCAAATACTTGTTGTACACATGGCTCGATTATGCCCACAGCATAGGCACTAAAGACTTTTAGAAGGTACTTCATAGCATCATACATGTTGAATTTTATTACCTCTCCATCAAATTCCATGGTCAATGTCCCTTCATGGATATCAATCTTTGTTCGAGCGGTTGTTAGGAAAGGTCTTCCTAACAATAGATCGGATGACTTTAGGGAAGTTTTACTGTCCATCTGCATGACATAAAAATCTACTGGAAAAATTAATTAGTTACTTTTCACAAGAACATCCTCTAAAACTCCGATTGCATATATGGTTGACCTGTCCGCTAATTGAATCACAACACATGTCTCCTTCAGTGGACCTACATTCAAAGATTCATACACACTTGCAGGCATAATGTTAATTGATGCTCCTAAATCACACATAGCATGTCTTATGCCCAGATCACCGATCATAATAGGGATTGTGAAAACTCCCTTATCTTTGCATTTTGGTGGCACTTTACTCTAAATTACTACCAAAACAATTTCACTCACATTCACCTGTTGAAAGCCAATTAATTTACGTGTATTGGTGCACAAGTCTTTGAGAAATTTGGCATACCTGGTCTTTTCCAATCACTCAGGAAATTGGCAATGATTAATCACAGGCTGGATTGCCTTCTCTTGGTCTTTGGTTTCCTCCTCTTGCTCTCCTTTCTCTCCTTCCTTACTATCAATTTCCATCTCTTTCTCCTAGTGAGCTTTTAGACTTTTTCCAGCTACTTCAAGAACTGTTCGGCCACTTCTCAATGTCACAGCATTAACACTCTCTCTGGGGTTAACTTTTGCCTGCGATGGAAGTTTTCCTTGTGACTCAATTCTACTCAAAACTATAGCCATTTGAGACATTTGATTTTCTATATTCTTTATCTTGGTGTCTGTATTTTACTGATTTTAAGTCACAGTTTGCTGGAATTACTGAACATCCTATTGAAAAGCATGAACATTAGTTGCCAAATTTTTCACAGCATCTTCTAGAGACATACCTGAAGGCTTTGTTGGTTCGATTTCTACTGGAAATTTGTCTGTTGATTGCCATAAGGAAGGTTGGGATGGTCTCACCAACCTGGGTTGTAAGTCTTAGAAAATGGGTTATATTTCCTCTAGGGTGGTTCTGGAAATCCTCCAACAGCTTTTGCTTGCTCGTTAGTTCCTTCCTCTTGAACTGAGGGACATTGATTAGTCATATGATCTATTTGAGTATAGATTCCACAAGCTCTTTCAGGTTTCATGCTAGTCACAAGTTCCTGCACAATAGATGTGAGCTGTTTAATTTGATTCTCAAGGCTAGAAACATTTACCTCATAGACCTTTCTAGGCTATTCTCTTTCGGTGCTAAAAGATTGGGAATTAGCAACCATTATGTCAATTAAATTATGGGCTTCCTGAGGTGTCTTGTTCATTATAGCTCCACCACTCGCAGCATCCATCATCTTCCTTTCTATTGGTAATAATCCCTTATAAAAGTATTGTATCAAGTTCTGCTGTTTGGAGGGGTTCAGTGCTGGCTTGGCTACCTTGGGAGTCTCGGCCGACTTACCCTTATCTGAAGCCTGTGCATCTGACGCTTCAGGTTTAGAGAATTTCTGAGTAGCTACAAACTCATCCTTAGAGCTTTCATACCATATGTCAATGGCACCAACATCAAATCCACCACCGGGGCAGAAGGTAATGGCAGGCATTTGAGCATTCCCCTTACTGCTAAGAGGAGAAAAAGAGCTTAAGATCAGGGATTCTGGTAACCCTAACTGGATCATGTAAGTGTGGTTAGTTTTATGGTAGTTTGGCAGAGGGTTTATCTTGGTAGACGGTTTGGATTTCTCAGGATCCTCAATCTCACCAGAGTCGATGAGGTTTTGGATGACAAGTTTGAGGGAACGACAGTCGTCGGTGTTATGGTCGTGGTGCTGGTGATAGTGGCAGTAGGTTTTGGTGTCTACTGTGGCTGGAGATGGTGTTTTGAAGTTTGGCTCCAATGGTTTGATGAGTTTGCCTTTGAGAAGGTGACTGAAAACCTTGGAAAGTGGCATTCCAAGATCTGAGAATTTCTGGGATGGCGTAGTGTTTCAGAGTATAGGGTTTGGTGTTTGCACGGCATGGATTTTTGGTATTTGCAGGGCGTTGGTGTAATGAGGCTTTGGTTGTGGTGGTATATAAGTTACGGTTTTGGGTTTAGGAAAGGAGAGCTCCTTTTTCTTACCCTTAGTTTGCTCAATGTGCTGTCCCACTGAGTAGATGTCCTCGAAGGTATGGAATGTCTGATACTTCAACCTATCCTGGTAGAGTGGCAGCAACCCCATGATAAGCTTGTTAATCATGTCCGATTCAAATAGCTTCTATCGGACCAGTGCAGCTTTGTCAATCCAGTGACTGAAATAAACCATAAAGGACTCATTGCCTTTTTGCTTAACCATTTCCAGGTCCATTAAGGTTACATCAAATTGGGCCTTCAACCCGTACTGTTTACAGAAAGTAGTACAAAGAGGCTTCCACTCGATCGTGGTTGCCTTGTTCAGACTGTGATACCAGGCTAGCACCGGTCCTTCTAGTGAGATGAAGAAGAGCTTAACAATCTGATCATCTAATAAGTTAGTGGTACTCATCAGCATAGTGTAGGTCTTCAGATGGTTCTTCGGGTCCCCAACTCCATTGTACTTAGGAACATCAGGGAGCTTAAACTTAGCAGGGAGCCCCTTGATGGCTCTGACAGAGAACTCATCAAAATCCATGTCAGTCCCCATGCCTTTGGTTTTCATGATAATCTGCAACTATTCTATCTTCTGCTCCAGGATAGTAGTTTCAGTTTTTTGAACATCATGCATATGGAGCGAGACGTCATCATCAGTCTCAATATCATACAGGTTGACACTCTTCCCCTTTTCCTTGATTGGAGCTGGCGGGGTGATGAATTCAGTAGGACTGAGAGCCTCCCGGATTTGTTGTTGCAGGAGGGTCTTGAAATCATCATTTAGAAGCTTGGCCACAGATTGGTCGATGAGCTTCTGAACTGTAGCAATTGTGGCCTCATCCAATGGTGAGGCAGCAGGAGCAGATGAGGAAGTGACATTTCTGGTGTTCTGTGAGTTTGACATGGTTCTGTACATGGTAGAGAAAGGTTAGCATGGATACATGGGTATGCACATGCGGTTGCTTATGATGCACATGATACGACACGTAGAATGTATACGTGACCTATGCTAGGAAATATGCGATGTCATAGCTGCAACAAAGTGAGTAAGTATGCGTATGAGTATATACATGTGATGTATCATGTAGGATGTATGTGTATCCTATGCTAGAAACATCCAGCACTATGGTTGTAAAAGCAAAATTTGTTAGTAGATTGCATGTGTATGCATGAATGCGTGGTTCAAAGAAAACACGAAAAGGTTAGCAAACACGTAGCATGCAACAGCGCTTCCTTCCAACCTTATACCTCCACGAGAATTGGTAAATTCAAGTTCTCCTGTCCTAGGTAAGGATACTAACCTGGAGTTACACTGGGAACTCAAGGTACGGTTCTCTCGAATAAGGCAAGCGAATGGTTTGATCGTTGCCCAATTATATAAGGGATTACAGCAAAAACCTGACAGTATTCCGGCCTAACCATATTGCAATGATAAGCGAATGCCGATGGAATTAGCATGAGGTTGTGTAACCATATGGAATCATGAAAGGATTCCAACTCTTAGCAGAGCAATATGGTCATGATCATATTGTTATGATAAGAGTATGCCCATGGAATAAGCGTAAGGTTGGGCAACCATACGGAATCATGAAAGGATTCTGACTCTTAGCAGAGCAATATGGGCATGATCATATTGTTATGATAAGAGTACACCCGTGGAATAAGCGTATGGTTGGGCAACCATATGGAATCATAAAAGAATTTTGACTCTTAGCAGAGCAATATGTGGGAGGAAAATAGGCCGGGTCTATGCAAATCCACTCACATGATAAGGCAAAGATCCACATAGCATGCAATAAGGGTCCTAGTTGGGAATATTGCTAGGCTTACTACATGGGCTTTAGT
>CANYBF013072066.1:0-23318 GCA_948192965.1 Dalechampia spathulata | reverse complement strand
TTTGAAAAGTGTATTGAAAATGTATGGTGTGTTAGGTGAATGTTAGGTGTGTGATTTTTATAATGTATATTAGGTAAAATGTTAGGTGTGTTTGTGTAGTATAAATACCCCCTCTCATTGTGAGTTATGATATCACAAAATAAGAAGTAAAGTTTCTCTTGAGTGTTGAGTGTTGTTGTGAGAGTTTTGAAATGAGAGTTTTTTGAGTTTGTTGTAATAAGAATTTTATAATTCTTCTTGCAAATTTGTTTTAGTGTCAACAAATGTAAAACCAACAATATAAATGCCACAGTTTCTTCAGTAGCTTTAGAAAAAGTGCTCCTTGTTAATTTTCTACGATATAGAAGATGAATCTCCTTTTGAGAAATTTGAAAGAATTAGTTTACTCAAGTTACGAATCAAAAGACTTGTACGACATTCATAATATATATTTGAAAAAATAACTAAGATTATTACCACTGTCAATAACGCTGATGATTATATCTTGACCATAATTTGTTTTATTCCAGAGGGAAACAGATGAAACTAATCCATTGTTTTCCAATCCAAGAAATTCCCATGATCTTGTAGTATGTAACTTATGCATTCTATTTTAAAAAACTGATATAACATCTGCATGATCTGAATTGGTAACATGTCAAATATAATATATTAAATAGTAAATTAGAAGTTTTAAATAATGATATAAGGCGAATTAAATACAAAAGTATGTATAAATTGTTAATGTGTTTCATACTAGAAAGTTGATGGACATGGTCATCATCAAGAACTGCAGCAAAACCTTTGAAGTAACGTGTATATGAACAGAATATAGCCTCTCTTGCCTTCTCCTTGCTACATATTTCAACAAGCATTTATGGAATGTTAAACAAGACAATTACAATAACTGTTCCAAAACGTTTGTATGATTTTCTTTTCAAGAAAAAAGAAATAAGTACCTTTGCATGATAGAGCCCAAAAAATCATAGTAGGAGTCTGTAATTCTATTTGTATCAAATGAGGAAGGTTGAGAAGCATGAGAATGAGTACCCATAAACACCACATATGACTACATGTAAAGGGACAAACAAACAACTTCAATCAGTAACAAGTCATTATAGAATAAATGTTCATAAAAATCTATTATTCCATTAACCTCTCTCTGGGCATGTATTGGACCGGACAGGAAGTAGAGAATAAAGAAGAAGAGAAATAGAAACGAAACAAGAATGGAGTTAGAATTGATCTTCATATATTCTTACCCAACTATTAATAGTTACAATAATAAGCATCAAGTCCCCTTTATATAATCATTTGGTAGTTGTAGCTTCTCAATTGGCTTTCCTATTAATTTTCTTTTATTTAATATCTATTAGCTTCTTCATTAGCTTCTTTTCTTTTCCTTTTTTTTTTTAAAAAAATTCTCATCAGCATCGTTTCTTTTTATTTTTAAATGGTTATTGAATCAAAGATTTTGTGTTTAAAATAATTAAATTTGATTTAAATTCATCCAGGACATTGAAAATCACATCAAGTTTATAAATAATTACATAATTAAAGAGATAACTAATAACTAATAATAATAATAATAATTTTTTTGATGAATTTTTGAATAAGCTAAAATGCCATTAAATTATTAAGTTGAAACTTTTTCATTGGCTTTTTAATCTTAAATGTTAAATGTTTATCAGAATAACTTTTATATTCTTCAGAAAATGAAATAATTAAAAATTTTAAAATCATATTAACTATTAATTGTTTGTTGCATCAAGCTTACATGATTAATAAAATTACTAATTTTTTAATGAGTTTATGAGTTATTATTTATAGATTTTTTATTTTGAATTTTTTAAAGAAAATTTATTAGATAAATAAATGATTGTTGCCATTATGATATCTAATAAAATAATCTATTTTTATTATTTGAAGAGTCTTCATTATATGATCTTTATAACTAATATTTGACACTTTTAAATTGGAAAGATATGATGTTTTAAATCTTGATATTTGTTGCCATGAAGTAGAAAATATTTATTTGATTTATGAAAATTATTTTCTTAATGCAACAAGTTTTAATACAATTGTTAAATCGATTTTCATAATATTTTTGTAGATTTAATTAAATATATTTATTGATTAAATAATCATGAGTCTTATTATAAATTTTACATGTATGAAAATAATATCACTTTATTATTATTAGATTTATTAGAAATAATATTTTCAATTAACATTACATCCATAGAAATTATTCTATTGATCTTATGGAGATATTTTCGTACCATTTGTTCTGGATTAAAAAGAAATTATTTTATGTCAATTAATGCTAATTGTTATGGAATGCTACTAAACTCTCGGGTATTTTATCTTCACATGAAAAGAAGATATTTTATTGATTTTCTTCTAATTTTTTCCTGAGTAGTTTATTTGTATATTCATTATGATATATTTTCATGATTACTAAACATATTTAAAGTTGATCTTTATGGAATTCTACAGGACAATGTTTTGAATAGTAAGTAATAAGGGATATATCACTTATATGTATGGAAGTTATTCATGCAAAAGGAAAGATATTTGGAAAATATTCTTGAAGATTTGAAAATTTTTATTTATTAAGGTATTTTTCAAATTATATTAACAAATCTTGAGATAAATACTTTATGAAGCTCAAAATTAAGTATTTTTTATAATAAAAAATATTTTCAATGAAAGGAAAGATTTTAAAAATAATTTCCATGTTTTAATCCTATTGTGGCAAAATAGCAAATTGCGGAAAAATAAACAGCAATTGAACCATCTGCGGACCCCCTAACTTAAACTACATTTTTAAAAGGTAGAAAGTATAGACATTGCCTATACAACTCATGAACATCTGCATCAAGTTGATAAAAATCTGTCAGATTGCTTCATCCAAGCTTGTAGCGATTTATCTGGTTTTGTGTTGACAACAGTGAACTACTGGTGTAGAGAAGGTTCAACTGATGCAGGGTCAGATCTCGGCTGCGACGTTGATACAGGTGCTACTGTCACATTTCCTCGTTTGAAGACTGTTTTATTACAAATAGTTGGACTTGAAGCCAAAAATCTTGATTCTTTCAAAGTTATCTCATTTCATCAATCTAACCACATTCAAGGATAATAAATTAACTAACTTACGCAGATGATATTAAATAACTGTAACTAGATTGTTAAATGGGTAATAATGTGTCACGTCTTTCGACTGCGTAACATACTCTCGTAGAATGATTATTAATTCTCCATTCAAGAAAATCAATAATCATCCTACAAAGGATTCCATACATTAAGTTGAAAATTTTTTTTTATTACAATTATATCTTACATACCATCCGTCAACCACATCCGATCCCTTTATCATTCCTAGGTGTTATCATGAAATCATAGTTTAAATCATCATCACATTTAAGTTATTAACAAACACACATTATTATTTTACATATTTAAGTATCGTCATAAGTCATTATCTTTATAATTAATAATACTGTCAATAATTTTAAAAAATACCATCAATCAGAATTTTAATTACTGTCAAGTACTTATTTTAATAGTTGCACGGTTGATGTAGAAATATAAATCTGAAGACAAACAAACCATTTACCAATAGCTTAATTGTTATCCAACTGCGGACGTCCCTAGCGCTCTTATTTCCCGGCTTTACTAGTTCCTGCATTTATCAATTGACAAACGCTAAGCATAAAACTTAGTGGTGCTAGCATATCATAAATTATAAAACATCATAATAATCATATGACATCATATTTCAATTTCATAACATAATAATTTTATAAACTATTGATGAAGTGGATTAACGATGGACGGTGGTTTAGTGAATGGTGGCTTAGCAAACGGTGGCTCAGGCTCAAGCTCAGTGAAGAAGATCGAAGGCAAAAAGACTTGGTATGATAAAAGAAAAGGAGAGGAACATGAGGAGACCTTCTGGAATAATGGTTTTAGGGTTCCTGAGGGGTCATTGTTAATACGCAGTGTTTTACATATTGCACCCCGTATAAGGCCTATGAAGGCCCATTAGTTCAGCAACCCATTTTAATCTTCTGTTATTCATGTATAAATAATCAGCAACTATCATATAATAAAAGATATCACAAATATTAAAACCATACATTTTGCAACTATTAACAACAAATGATCATCATATGAATGATATCAAAACATCATATCAATCATATTATTAAGATGTCATTAACGGTATGTTGTAACATTAATATTCATCTTAATCATTACTCATGATTTTTATTTCAGTTATAACTATTTAGTTATTATTTTATTTTGCCAATAAATCATATTCAATTTAAATTGTTCATCATGATATATTATATTTTCATTATGTTGGTCTATCATATGTTCATTATTTAAATGTCATAATCTTTGTATTCAATATCATCATCATCATTTTTATCACATTTAATTCATTGATAAACATGGATGCCATGGTATGTACTTTTACTGTAGTAATTAACGTATATAAATATGAGTGCATATCTTCATAACATTTATTGTAATATCATCAAATATCCATGTGTAATGTATATTTATGAGTATGCATTTATGTTATGCATTCTCCATAATATCTGTTCTTTTTTTTTATATCTGGCCAGTTCATTTATATGCGCATTTACTGATTCTTCTATAACATATTATGAATCCATTTTTCATTTATTATTTTTCTCTTTTATCTTGTTTCATTCCATAACGTATTTCTTTCAGCCTAATTCCCGTAGGAATTCATGTCATATTATCTAGGGTTTTCATTTAACATTTTTGTAATATCATTCATTTACCTCCTTCCTTATTACTCCATGTCATGCTATGCCATGTTTTATGATTAATGCATTGATGCTTATGACATGATTAATATAGATATACAACAACATATCATATTTAATTATGTAATGCTATTGCATTACCATACCATTGCTCATTTGATCATTTAATGATCTAGGAACTTCAAATAATCTAGCGCAAACCTGGAATATCCTTTCCCTTATTTAAATCCTTTGGTGGTACATGAGGATTATCCATTGAATTACCTAATTCATAAATCAATATTCATCTTTTATTAATATATTTCTTTTCATCATTAATCATTCTTATAATTATTTACCATTGTATTAATAAGTCACATATCAGTGGTATTCATGATTGAGCCTCAAAATGTCATGTTTTATGCCCACAAACCACCTATTTTAGCATAGTTTAATTATTAGAACAGTTAACTTGTGTACATTTTGTATTTTGCAAGTCAAAATGGTGATTTTTGGGAAAATATGCTTAAATGGGAGTTTTTAGAGCTTATTTGGATTTTGGAGTTTCGGGACACTGCTTGCGGGTATAAGACTAGGCGAAACGACCTGTGAGATCTGCGTTTTGGAGAGCTGAAGGAAGAAAAAGTTGAGTCAAACTCAAATTCTTACAAGCTGGAAGCTGATAAGGCTTGTGGGCATAAGGGATACCAAAACGATAACACTTGGCTAGTTTTGGAGATTGGACGAGGATGAGTTTTACTTATACTTAATCCCTTAAAGCTAAATGAAAAAGTGATTGGGAACAATTCAAACTCTTTTATCTGAAGATTAGGATTAATATTTATTTTATTTTATTTATTTTCCCCTTCCTCCTATAAGTAGGAACAGATGTAAGGAGGAAGGGTCAGCTAGTTTCAGTTCAATTTTATTTGATACATTATTTGTTCCTTTTTAATTTAATTCCAGTTTTTATTTTCTTTATTTTTATTTTATGTTTATGTTTATTTTGCCAATGATGCAAGGCTAGGCGATTTATTTTTCCGAATTGGAAGCAATTCAAAGCATTCATTAAATGATTATGTGAGATCTAAATGATCCTAATTCCATTCGCAAAACACTATTATCTTTAACTTTGAGTCGCATAGAATCATTGTTGTTCCTAGTGCATGTAAATAAGGCCTGTTGCATGTTTATAAGTTCTAGCATATAGCTAGGTGGGTTTTTTAATACAGAAAAGTCACTCGACTTACTGGAGTGGTAAAGCAATATGCTATTCTTGTTATGATATGCGGTAGTACTTCTTGTGGGTTAGAGGATCTAGTTTGAACACGAGGGATGCTGGGTCGCAACTATTAACTAGAGTTGGGTCTTCCTAATTCCTAATGCAATTTTGGGATGACTTAGTAAGAATGTAATTCAACCTAGTCTATCCTGGGATTATAGACATTTTATAGAGCTTGTTTCATGGCGTCTTACAAATAAGAGGAGATTGGGGCGTGTGAGACTTGCTTGACAAACTATAACTGACTTAGTGTCATTATTGCCTTTGGACTATTATTGAATCAGTGATCATATTCAATTAATGAATAATTGATGCTTTTCGGGTATGAGAATTACTTTTTATTGATTTTCTCAAATTTATTTTATTTGTTTCTTTGTTTGTTTTAATTACTTTTTGATTCATCTCATTTGTTTTTAAACGTAAAAAATTAAGTGAGTTGAAGCCATCTCTATGGGATTTGACCCTTACTTCCACTGATATAAAAATCATAATTCCAACATGTGGCTTGTAAGGAATTAATTTGACGGAAGCAACAACCGATCAAATTTTGGCATCATTGCCGGGGACGGTAATTAACATTTTCTTAATTATTTGTTTATGACTCAATCTTCTGCAGGTAATCTTAGCTTTGATAAAGAAATTGAGAAAATTGCAAAAAGATTGAGAAAAGAGGCGAAACTTAGAAAATCTACCTCAGTTTTGGAGAGTTCTTGTGCCCATGAGAAAATAGCCAGTGACAACTCTAATAGCAAGAGCTATAACGAAGCTGTTATGGCCATAAACAACAAATAGACTCTCAGACAAATGGTTGCTACGCTAATAGATCAGTCCCCACTTTGTATCACTTATGAGGACACAACAGGACCCCTTGAACTTAAATATGGACTCATACAACTATTGCTAACTTTCAGGGGTCTAGAGAATGAAGATCCATATAAACACCTGAAAGAATTTCATATTGTTTATATAGGGATGAAGCCACAAGGTGTAACCCTTGAACATATTAAACTTAAAGCTTTTCCCTTTTCTCTTATAGATGCTGCCAAAGATTGGCTATACTACATGCCCTCAGGAACTGTCACAACATGGAATGAGATGGCTAGATTATTTCTGGATAAATTTTTCCCAGCCAAAAGAGCTGCTCAAATCAGGCGAGATATATGTTCTATTCGACAGAAAGACATGGAGAATCTTCATGACTATTAGGAACGTTTCAAAAGAACGTGTGCGTCGTGCCCACAACACGGGATCACAGAGCAAAACCTAATACAATATTTTGATGAGGGATTATTTCCAATAGAAAGGAAGATGGTGGATGCTGCGAGTAGAGGAGCTATAGTGAACAAGACACCTCAGGAAGCTTGTAATCTGATTGATATAATTGCTGCTAATGACCAATCCTTTAGCACTGAAAGAGAATAGCCTAGAAAGGTCCATAAGGTAAATATTTTCAGCCTTGAAAATCAAATTAAACAACTCACTTCTATTATGCAAGAACTTACGATAAACATGAAACCAGTAAGAGCTTATGGCATCTATACCCAAACAGATCATGCGACTGATCAATGTCCCTTAATTCAAGAGGAGGGAACCAAGGAGCAAGCAAATGCTGTTGGAGAATTTCCAGAACCACCCCAAAGAAAATATGACCCATTTTCTAAGACATACAACCCAGGTTGGTGAGACCATCCCAACCTACATTATGGCAACCAATAGTTGAATTTTCAGCAGAAGCCAACTCAACAAAAGCCTCCAAGTATATCTCTAGAAGATATTATGAAAAATATAGCAACTAATGTTCATGCTTTTTAGCAGAATGTTCAACAATTCCAGCAAACTGTGACTCAAAATCAGCAAAATACAGACACCAAGATAAAGAATATAGAGAATCAAATGTCTCAAATGGCTATAGTTTTAAGCAAAATTGAGTCACAAGGAAAACTTCCATCATAGGCAAAAGTTAACTCTAGAGAGAGTGTCAATGCTGTGACACTGAGGAGTGGCCAAACACTTCTTGAAGCAGCTAAGAAAAGCCAAAAACCCATGAAGAGAAGGAGCTGGAAATTGACGGTAGCAAGGAAGGAGAGAAAAGAGAGCAAGAGGAGAAAGCCAAAGACCATGAGAAGGTAATCCAGCCTGTGACTAATCATTGCCCATTTCTTGAGTGATTGGAAAAGACCAAACATGAAAAGGAGCAAAACAAAATTTTAGAGACCTTCCACAAGGTACAAGTCAATATTTCATTGCTTGAGGCTATAAAACAGGTACCCAAGTATGCTAAATTTCTCAAAGACTTGTGCACCAATAAACGCAAATTAATTAGCTTTCAACATGTGAATATCAGTGAAACTGTTTCGGCAGTAATTCAGAGGAAAGTGCCATCGAAATGCAAAGATAAAAGAGTTTTCATAATCCCTATTATGATAAATGATATGGGTATAAGACATGCCATATGCGATTTAGGAGCCTCAATTAACATTATACCCTCAAGTGTGTATGAATCTTTGAATGTAGGTCCATTGAAGGAGACATGTGTTGTGATTCAATTAGAAGATAGGTCAACCATATACCCAATTGGAGTTCTGGAGGATGTGCTTGTGAAAGTTAACAAATTAATTTTTCCTGTAGATTTTTATGTTGTGCAGATGGACAACAAAACTTTCCCAAAGTCATCCGATCTCTTGTTAGGGAGACCCTTCCTGATAACCGCTCAAACAAAGATTGATATCCATGAAAGGACATTGACCATGAAATTTGATGAAGAGGTGATAAAGTTCAACATGTATGATGCTATGAAGTACCCTCCAAAAGTCTTCAGCGCCTATACTGTGGGCATAATCGAGCCATACGTACAACAAGTTTTTGAATTATATGGAGAAGATGAACTTGGAATAGCACTCAACAATGCCAAAGATTATAAGGAGATGCTATTTTTGAAAGATGAAGTGATGCAGGCCATTGATGAATTGAATGAAGAGCCTAAGATTGAACAAAATTTTGATTTAAATAGCCCTTACACTAAATTAATTCGTTTAACCTTGCAGGTACCCGAATTGGAGCTAAAGCCATTACCAAGCCATTTGAAGTATGCCTTCTTTAGGAAAGGAGAGATACTGCTCGTGATAATCTCCAACAAATTGAGTGAAGAAGAGGAGAACGCCTTGGTTGGAGTTCTTAAAAAATTCAAGGAAGCAATTGACTGGACCAAAGTCGATATTAAGGGCATAAGCCCATCAACATGCATGCACAAGATTTTGCTAGAATATGATAAAAAGTCAGTTTGAGATACCTAATGAAGACTAAACCTAGCCATGATGGAAGTAGTGAAAAAGAAGATCCTAAGGCTGCAAGATGCAAGAATGATATACCCGATTTCTGATAGCCAATGGGTCAGTCCAGTGCATGTTGTGCCTAAAAAGATAGGCATAACAGTAATCCGTAATAAGGAAGGAGAAATAGTTCCCACTCATGTCCAAAACAGGTGGAGGGTTTGTATTGACTACAGGAAACTAAATTTAGCAACTCGTAAAGATCATTTTTCCCTACCTTTTATTGACAAGATGTTGGAACGTTTGGTAGGTCGGACTCATTATTGTTGCCTTGACGATTACAGAGGTTTCTACTAAATACCCGTTGCTTCAAAAGACCAGGAAAAGATGACATTCACATGTCCATTTGGAACCTTCACGTTCAATAGGATGCCATTCGGGCTGTGTAACGCGCCCGCAACCTTCCAACGCTGCATGGTGAACATTTTTTCAGATTTTGTGGAAAACATTATTAAGGTGTTCATGGATGATTTTACTGTTTATGGTAATTCATTTAATGAATGTTTAGATAATTTAGCCAGAGTTTACAACGTTGCATTGAGAAGAATATGGTTCTCAATTATGAGAAATGCCATTTTATGATTGAGCAAGGTTTGATATTATGCCATGTGGTTCCAAAAAGAGGCATTGAAGTTGATTGAGCAAAAATTGACATAATTAAATCTTTGCCTTACCCCACTACTGTGCGAGAGATTTGTTCTTTTCTTGGCCATGTAGGTTTTTACAGGAGGTTTATGAAGAATTTTTCCAAAGTAGTGCAACCCTTGTACAGATTATTGCAAAAAGATGCTGAGTTTAATTTTGATGAAACATGCAAGGTAGCTTTTAACCAACTAAAAGAGGCACTCATTTCAGCACCCATTATGCAGCCACCCAATTGGAGTTTACCGTTCGAGATTATGTGTGACGCCAGCAATTTTACTATTGATGTAGTACTCAGGCAGTGAAATGGGAGGGATCCTCATGTGATCAGCTATGCCTCTAGGATGTTGGATGATTCCTAGCTTAATTACTCCATAATGGAAAAAGAGCTTTTATGTTGTAGTGTTTGCATTAGAGAAATTTTGATCATATTTATTAGGAACTAAAGTGCTAATTTTTTCTGATCATGCAACCTTGAAATATTTGTTGAAAAAGAACGAGGCCAAAACCCCATCTAATCCAATTAATCCTTCTACTTCAGGAATTTTATTTGGAGCTGTGAGATAAGAAAGGATGTGAGAATTTGGTTACAGACAACTTGAGCAGATTGCCCAACATTAAACCAGATTATTTCTTTAATGAATTCCCCAATGAGATTGCTTTAAGTGTAATTGCGAAATCACCTTGGTATGTTGACATTGTCAATTTTTTGTGTTCCAGGCGGTTTCCTGATGAACTTACAAGGCATGAGAAGGACAAGATTAGGAACTAGGTGAAGCATTATGTTTGGGATGATCCATACCTATAGAGACATTGTACTGATGAGGTGATTTGAAGATGCATACCTGAGAATGAAATCCAGTCCATTTTACACTTCTTCCACAGCAGTGCTTGTGGATGTCATTATGGGTATAAGAAGACAGTCGTGAAAATTCTGGAATGTGGGCTGTGTTGGCTTACCTTGCATCGTGATGCCTACTAATTCTGTAAACAATGTGTTAAATGCCAAAAATCAGGAAGTTTGGGAAGAAGACATGAGATGCCCCAAAAAGGAATCCTTATTTGTGAGATTTTTGACATTTGGTGTTACACCCGCATTAGAGACCCGAGGAGTTATACATGTATGCGTGTATATGCGTAGATGAATGGTAGGATTGAATAAGTCTATGTAGATGAATGTATATTGATGGTTTTGTGTTTGTGGTTATATGTGTTGATGTGAAGTTGAATGTATGTACTTATTTGCTTTGTTGTGTGTCGTCGCCTTATTGAGAAGGGTGTCTTCTCGGTTGGATGAGGGACGACGAGTATATGAGGTTAGGAATGTGTTGAGAAGTGTTATCAGGCTTAGCGTGGATGGTTGTGGCTGGTACCAAGGAGCTTAGGCTTGCCTAGAGGCATACTATGGGAGCCTAGGGAGTGGTATGGGCATACGGCATAGCCGTATGGTCGTACGAGACAATGGAACTACAGGGATTTTAGGTCTTGGAGGGCGTACGGGCATACCAAAGGGTGGTACAATCGGATGCAAACTCGCAGGAATTTGGGTTTGTCAGGAAAATTGAGGACGTACGGGTGTACCGAATGGGGTACGGGCGTACCGTTACTCACAGGAGATTGTGTGCATCATAAGCTTTAGCTCGTTACGGGCGTACCAAGTTCTGTACGGCCGTATGCGACTTAAGTTTGACTTTTTAAGGGTTATGACATAATATTTTCCTTAGGTTTTCTTCCTTTTCTTAAGAGTAAAACCCTCCTATACCCTATCAAACATTCCAGTTAGAGTTCCTAAGCTTCTGAAAGGTGTAGAAACCAGAGATTCAACTAGAGACTCATTAAGACAGGATCACCGGCTTATACTAGAAGTAACTTGATTGTCAGGTTAGTGCTAGCTTTATGTTTTAACCACCTTTGGCTTGTTTCTGTTGCCGTGAGACTTAAACCAAGTCTAGGCTTGTATTTCTACTTTGTATCTTATTCTTTGATGCGTGCGATATGAATGATTACTGTTCTGATGCTTGGATTGATGTTTTCTTTGCTTGATGATATGATGAATTATCCAAGCTTTCGTGTATAAGATGAATTGTTTGTAATGACATGCTGACATGCATGGAGATGAATGATGAATGGAGAAAGAGTGAAAAGAAAGTGAGAACTGAGGGCAGATCTCAGCTCTGGGCATACTGGGTCAATATATGATGATGGAATTCCTTCGGAAATCATTAGATATATGACCTCTCGAGAAGGGAGATGAGACTCGAGACCTATAGTAGGGTGTAGAGCACTCCACAGTTATATGGCCTCCTATGGGAGATGAGTACCGGTACCTATCGGGACCTAGTATGTGCGAAAGGAATGTGCACAATTACAGGAAAACAAGAGTGAATGAGTGAAAGAAGAATGAGGGAGACTGCCAGGCACAGTTGCATTCGCATTGCATAAAATGCTAGGTTGCGATGTTTATGATATGATGTCTATGATGGATTGCTCTATGATGTATATCTGTTTATTTGTGTTTTTATCACCACTGAGTTTATCTCAGCGTTTGTCATTTGATGAACGTAGGTTCAGAGCCCTCGGGTGAGCGTACAGAGAAGGAATAGAGGTCGTCAGCTGAGACAGATGGATCTCGACTTGGTATGGGACTTCTGGGCATACTTTGGCTCCTTTTTAGCTATGTAGCTAGTATGGCAGTAGTTGTGTATATATTGTATAGCTCTTGGTGGTATTATGTATGCACTCACGTATTATGTATCAGGTTTCATATATATAAGATACAATATTGCCTGTTACGATATGTTGCTTGAGTGTGTGCCAGTTTATCCAGGGTATGTTTGCATATTACGATGTTTCATCGCACTACCACCATTAAGCTTAGAGACGTGTCCCCATATGATGTCTTCATGATGCATCCTTTGTGGTAGAGGCATTGGTCCTCTTTTAGGGGCCGCTGTCTGTGCTACGGGAGCATGTCCTCCTGGGTATGGGCCGGGTGTGACATGTTAAAGTGGTATCAGAGCCTGGTTTAGTTTGCTGAGTTCATAGTTGTCAGTTAGGATTACTGCCTGTGTCTAGGAAGCTACACTTGAGGAGTTGCCAGTCCGTACCATTACTAACTGTTATGTTTATGTTATGTTTGTTGTATTACAGATTGAGTGTGATGACAGATAGAGCCATTATTATGGGTAAAGAAGAAGGGGGTAACTTTAATCCCCAGGAGAGTTCATCTGAGACTGGGAATGTGAGTGGAAGACAGCCACGACAGGAGGAACAGGCTGGACCAAGTGTGAGGGCACCATAAGGTGATAGGGTGGATGCCTCAGCAGCTGATCACATGGCAGTGCATTTTGCTCAGTTTGTACAGTTTATGCGAGCACAGGGTCATACTTTACCTGGAACCCCAGCACCACCTCCACCTCCTCCCGAACCGAAAGAAGAATACAAACTTGATTTTAAGAAGTTGAGAGCATATGGGGCTACAGATTTTATTAGGATAATTGACCCGTATGTGGCTGAGACATGGTTAGAGAAGATACAGAGAGTTTTGAGGCAATTGAAGTGTCCCGAGACTGCCAAGTTTGAGTACACCATCTCTCTACTACAAGAAGATGCATATGAATGGTGGAAGACCATTCCATAGAGTATGGCCGATCCTTCGATACTCACATGGGCTAATTTTCAGAGGGAGTTCCGACCAAAATATGTGCCGACGGCTTATATGGATTAGAAACTGCATGAGTTTTTGAATCTGACGCAGGGGAACATGACAGTGGCAGAGTATGAGAGGGAATTCACTAGGTTAGCTTATTATGCCACTAATATTCTGACTTCCAGGGGAGAGCGGTGTAAGAGGTTCGAACAGGGTTTGGATCTTCGGATTAGAGCATTGGTTCATGGCTTTAACTACGATGACTTCTCAGCTTTGATGGCCAATGCATTGAATCAAGAGCGGATTCTACAAGAGGGACAGATGAGGCAAGAATCTGTGAGGAGACCGTTCCGAGAGCAGAGTTCTTCATCGGGATCCCCAAAGAGGGGGAGATTTAGAGGTCCATTCTCTCCACGACCAGTAGGAGTACGACCACCACCACCTTGACAAATATAGAGTAGGAGACCCACATATTCTAATGGCAGTGGCAGTACAGGGTCTGGATTGATGGCATGTCGCACTTGTGGCCGGACGCATCACGGGGCTTGCCGGATGGGGACAGATTTGTGTTATCGTTGTGGCCAGGCTGGGCACTATGCCAGAGAGTGTCCTACCTGTGACAACATTCTGGTACACACTGTGTCAGAGGGTGGTTTGTATCAGCAGCAGAACCCGAATGTGAGATTGGGTTCAGGCAGTCATCAGAGTGCCGAGAGAGGCAGAGGAAGAGGCAGAGGAGGCCGTGATAGTGGGAGCCGAGGAACGAGTCAGGAATCAGTGAACCAAGCAGTTGGTGTTCCTACCAGAGTATACAACTTGGTTCAGTAGGACAAGCAACATGCCTTTGATGTCGTGATCGGTAATGTCTTTATCTCTAACCATGAGGCATTAGTGTTATTTGACCCAGGTTCCTCGCATTCATACATTAATACAGAGTTTGCCTGAGTACTTGAGATGAGAAGTGAGGAGTTAGGTTATAAGATAGTTATGTCGAGTCCGTTAGGTAAGAATGTAATAGTGGATAGGGTGTTGAGACAGTGTCCTTTGGATATACATGGTGTGTGTTTCCCATCTGATTTAGTTGAGATGCCGTTTAGGGATTTTGATGTTATTTTGGGTATGGAATGGTTAGCACAGTATAGGGCAGTGATGGATTGTCGTCAGAAGACTGTGACCTTACAGCATCCAGATCAGAGAATGGAAGTGATATAGAGAAATGTGCCATCTGTAACAGCAAGGCTGATTTTGGTAGTGACAGCACAACGATTGATAGCACAGGGTTGTGAAGTAATCCTTGCACATGTAATAGATATCAGATAGAAGGAGGTTCAGTTGTTAGACATTCCAACGGTTTGTGATTTTCCGGATGTGTTTCCTGCAGAATTGCCAGAGTTGCCACCAGAACGAGAAGTAGAATTTGAGATAGAAGTGCTACCAGGTATGGAGCCCATTTCTATAACTCCTTAGCGCATGGCACCGTTAGAAGTGAGAGAACTCAAGGTGCAGTTACAGGAATTATTAGAGAAAGGCTTTATTAGACCAAGTATTTCTCCTTGGGGTGCACCAGTGTTGTTCGTCAAGAAGAAAGATGGGATGATGCGGATGTGTGTTGACTACCGGCAGCTTAACAAGGTGACTATCCAGAACAGGTATCCGTTACCGCATATTGATTATTTGTTTGATCAGTTAAAAGATGCTGCAGTGTTTTCGAAGATTGACTTAAGATCGGGGTATCATCAACTTTGAGTTAAGGAGGGTAGTGTAGCCAAAACAGCATTCTGGATGCGTTATGGGCACTATGAATTCTTAGTAATGCCATTTGGATTGACTAACGTGCTAGCAGCATTTATGGCTCTGATGAACACAATGTTTACAGACTATTTAGATCAGTTTGTAGTGGTCTTCATCGATGACATTCTTGTGTATTCAAAAATAGATGAGGAACATGACAGGCATCTGAGATTAGTTTTGCAGCGATTGCGGGAAAAGCAATTGTACGGTAAGCTTTCTAAGTGTATGTTTTAGTTGTAACAAGTAGCATTTCTAGGGCATGTTATTTCAACAGAGGGTATTCGAGTTGACCCAAGTAAGATCGAAGTGATTTTGAATTGGCCGATACCACGGAATATCAGTGAGATGTACAGTTTTCTAGGATTGGCTGGTTACTATCAACGATTTGTGAAAGGGTTCTCTATGCTTGCCTTACTGTTGACAACATTGCTCCGGAAAGATGTTGCTTTTCATTGGTCAGAGGAATGTCAGCAGAGTTTTGACAGACTGAAAGACTGTTTAACATAAGCTCCAGTGTTGACCTTACCTACGCCGGGGAAAACCTTTACTGTTTACAGTGATGCTTCACTTAATGGTTTAGGATGTGTGTTGATGCAGGATAGGAGAGTGATAGTATACGCCTCACGATAGCTGAAACCGCATGAAAAGAATTACCCGATACATGATTTAGAGTTGGCGGCTATTGTGTTTGCACTGAAGATTTGGCATCACTACTTGTATGGGGAATTGTGTTACATGTATACAGACCAAAAGAGCCTAAAATATTTGGGTACACAGAGGGAACTAAATTTAAGGCAACAACGGTGGTTAGAATTGATTAAGGATTATGATTGCATCATTGATTATCACGTGGACAAAGCTAATTTAGTAGCAGATGCACTGAGTCACAAGTTATTTACGAGATTGAGACAGTCCTCTATGATACTAGTATTGGAAATGCGATAGTTACATGGTACATTAATAATGCAACCTGAATGTCTTCTAGCCCAATTACACCTGCAAGTTAAACCGGTGTTGACAGAACAGATTCAGAAATATGCTATGGGTGACGAAGAATACCAGAAGCAGTTACAAAAAGTTCAGACTGGTAAGACCACTCCTTTCATTATAGATAGTGATGGTAACCTGAGATATGGTACCCAATTGTATATCCCTACAGACCGGGAGTTGAAGAAGCAGATACTGGAGGAGGCTTACGAGTCTCCGTATGCTTATCATCCGGGGAGTACAAAGATGTATAGAGATTTGAAGCAATACTACTGGTGGGTAGGTATGAAGACAAATATAGCAGATTATGTTGCTAAGGGTCTAGTATGCTAGCGTATCAAAGCAGAACATCAGATACCCGCGGGATTACTGAGTCCGTTACAGCTTCCAGAGTGGAAGTGGGACCGTATTACTATGGATTTTATCACAGGACTACCGATGACACAAGCTAGACATGATGCAGTATGGGTAATAGTGGACAAGTTGACGAAGACAGCTCATTTCTTACCTGTCCGTATGGATTACAGTTTGGAACGATTGGCTAACTTGTATATAGCAGAGATTGTCCGATTGCATGGAGTTTCGTCCTTTATTATATCTGACAGAGATCCTCGATTTACGTGATATTTTTGGGGTGTTTTTCAACAAGCTTTGGGTACGAGAATTCAATTTAGTATAGCTTTTCATCCTCAGACCGACGGACAGTCAGAGCATGTAATACAGATTTTAGAGGATATGTTACGAGCCTATGTAATGGAATGGGAAGGTAGTTGGGATCGTTATATTCCTTTGATAGAGTTTGCCTACAATAATAGCTATCAGACTAGTATCCAAATGGCACCGTACGAGGCGCTGTATGGACGCCGATGTCACACACCATTACACTGAGATGAGGTAGGTGAACGAAAATTGATAGGTCCAGAGTTAGTGCAACAGGCCGAAGACATGGTGCACTTGATTAAGAGTCGACTGAAAGCTGCTTCCGATCGAAGTAAATCATATGTGGATTTGAAGAGACGAGATATAGAGTATAACATCGGAGATAAGGTATTTCTTAAGGTGTCTCCGTGGAAGAAGATCATGTGATTTGGTCAAAAGGGTAAGCTAAGTCCGAGATTCATTGGTCCGTATGAGGTTCTTGAAAGGATTGGACCATTAGCTTATCGGTTAGCATTGCCACCTGAGTTGGATCGGATCCATAATGTTTTTCATGTCTCGATGTTGAGATGATACAGATCAGATCCTTCGTATATCATTCCAGTTGAGACTATAGAGGTGCAGCTAGATTTGACCTACAGTGAGGAGTCAGTACAGATTCTAGCCAGAGAGACTAAACAGTTATGGAACAAGCAGATATCGTTAGTGAAAGTACTATGGAATCATCATAACAGGCAGGATGCAACGTGGGAACGAGAGGCTACCATGAGAGCACAGTATCCCCACCTCTTTACGAGTAAGTTTAGTAGGAATTTCGAGGATGAAATTTCTTTTTAGGAGGGGAGAGTTGTTACACCCGCATTAGAGACCCGAGGAGTTATGCATGTATGCGTGTATATGCGTAGATGAATGGTAGGATTGAATAAGTCTATGTAAATGAATGTATATTGATGGTTTTATGTTTATGGTTATATGTGTTGATGTGAAGTCGAATGTATGTACTTATTTGCTTTGTTGTGTGTCATCATCTTATTGAGAAGCGTGTCTTCTCAGTTGGATGAGGGATGACGAGTATATGAGGTTAGGAATGTGTTGAGAAGTGTTATCAGGCTTAGCGTGGATGGTTATGGTTGGTACCAAGGAGCTTAGGCATGCCTAGAGGCATACTATGGGAGCCTAGGGAGTGGTACGGGCGTACGGCATAGCCGTATGGTCGTACGAGACAGGGGAACTACAGGGATTTTAGGTCCTGGAGGGCATACGGGCGTACCAAAGGGTGGTACGGTCGGATGCAAACTCGCAGGAATTTGGGTTTGTCAGGAAAATTGAGGACGTATGGGCGTACCGAATGGGGTACGGGCGTACCGTTATTCACAGGAGATTGTGTGCATTAGAAGCTTTAGCTCGGTGCGGGCGTACCAAGTTTCGTACGGCCGTACGCGACTTAAGTTTGACTTTTTAAGGGTTATGACATAATGTTTTCCTTAGGTTTTCTTCCTTTTTCTTAAGAGTAAAACCCTCCTATACCCTGTCAAACATTCCGGTTAGAGTTCTTAACCTTCTGGAAGGTGTAGAACCAGAGATTCAGCTAGAGACTCGTTAAGACAGGATTACCAGCTTATACTAGAAGTAGCTTGATTGTCAGGTTAATGCTAGCTTTATGTTTTAGCCACCTTTGGCTTGTTTCTGTTGCCGTGAGACTTAAACCAAGTCTAGGCTTATATTTCTACTTTGTATCTTATTCTTTGATGCGTGCGATATGAATGATTACTATTCTGATGCTTGGATTGATGTTTTCTTTATTTGATGATATGATGAATTGTCCAAGCTTTTGTGTATAAGATGAATTGTTTGTAATGACATGCTGACATGCATGGAGATGAATGATGAATGGAGAGAGAGTGAAAAGAAAGTGACAACTGAGGGCAGAGCTCAGCTCTGGGCATACTGGGTCAATATATGATGATGGAATTCCTTCCGGAATCATTAGATATATGACCTCCCGAGAAGGGAGATGAGTCTCGAGACCTATAGTAGGATTGAGTACAGAGCACTCCACAGTTATATGGCCTCCTATGGGAGATGAGTACCGGTACCTATCGGGACCCAGTATGTGCGAAAGGAATGTGCACAATTACAGGAAAACAAGAGTGAATGAGTGAAAGAAGAATGAGGGAGACTGCCAGGCGCAGTTGCATTCGCATTGTATAAAATGCTAGGTTGCGATGTTTATGATATGATGTCTATGATGGATTGCTCTGTGATGTATATCTGTTTATTTGTGTTTTTATCACCACTAAGTTTATCTCAGTGTTTGTCATTTGATGAACGTAGGTTCAGAGCCCTCGGGTGAGCGTACAGAGAAGGAATAGAGGTCGTCAGCTGAGATAGACGAATCTCGACTTGGTACAGGACTTCTGGGCATACTCCGACTCCTTTTTAGCTGTGTAGCTAGTGTGGCAGTAGTTGTGTATATATTGTATAGCTCTTGGTGGTATTATGTATGCACTCACGTATTGTGTATCAGGTTTCATATATATAAGATACAATATTGCCTGTTATGGTATGTTGCTTGAGTGTATGCCAGTTTATCCAGAGTATGTTTGAATATTACGATGTTTCGTCATACTACCACCATTAAGCTTAGAGACATGTCCCCATATGACGTCTTCATGATGCATCCTTTGTGGTAGAGGCATCGGTCCTCTTCTAGGGGCCGCTGTCTGTGCTATGGGAGCATGTCCTCCTAGGTATGGGCCGAGTGTGACATTTGGGGTGTGGACTTTGTGGGACCCTTCCCACCATCAATTGGAAACATTTACATTTTGGTACTGGTGGATTATGTTTCAAAATGGGTTGAAGCCAAAGCAACAAAATCAAATGATGCCAAAACTATGGTAAGATTTATTAAATCCAATGTGTTTAGCAGGATTGAAGTTCCTAATGCATTCATTAGTGATCAAGGGACTCACTTTTGCAATAAAGAAATAGCTGCCTTATTTCGAAAGTATAGTGTTAATCATCGTATAACCACAACATATCATCCACAAGGGAATGGACAGGCTAAAGTTATGAATAGAGAGATCAAATCCATTCACAAAAAGACAATCATCCCCAATCGGAGAGACTGGAGCAGGCGATTGGATGGTGCCTTGTGGGCATACTGGACGACATATAAGACCCCACTGGGAATGTCACCCTTTTGGCTTGTGTATAGGAAACCATGTCATATGCCTGTAGAGCTTGAACATCATACATACTAGGCAGTGAAACAACCTAACATGTCTTTGGATGATGTAGGAGTCCACAGGAAATTACAATTGCAGGAATTGGAGGAGATATGGATAAATGCTTATGACCATATGGGGAGCTACAAGGATAAAGCACAGAAGCTCCATAATAGAAAGATTTAACACAAAGAGTTTCATGTAGGGCAGAAGGTGTTGCTCTATAATTTTAGATTGAATTTATTTCCAGGGAAATTCAGAACGAAGTGGATAGGACCTTCATGGTTCAAAAGATTTTGCCCATGGTGCAGTCGAAATTTGAAGCCTCGATTCTAAAAAGTAGTTTACAGTTAATTGCCATCATCTCAAGCCATTCTATGAGGGATTTGACACTCGTTCAACGTGTGAGATCACGTTGACATCAACTAAAGATGAGTAAAATGAGTAGAAAGTTGAGCTGGGACTTTTAAAACCAGAACTAATTTTTTATGTTTTTAGTTATTTGTTTTGTTTTTGTTTTTAGGATATGCATTATGCCCATAAGGCATCTCGCCATTTTTCATTTGTTTAATTTACAATTCTCTTTTATCGCGTTATTCCCATAAGGTGTTTCGCAAAGCTTTTATTTTGTTTTCTTTTGTTTCGTTTGCATTTTTAATTTGTGTTGACCCTGACTTTTCACCCTTGTGCCTATAAGAGAGAGAGTCTTCAGGAAGACTAAACTAGTCATAAAAGCTTCTCCTGTACCCATACCACCACCACCAACATCAGGTCCCATCGATGCTGCTGTTATGATAGAACTCAATTCCCTCCACAAGCAACTTGACAAATTGACAGTAACTTTGGAGGAGTCCATACGATAGATTCTCTTGAGCTTGGACGAGTTAGATGCAGAGATTGGTGAGCTTCACCATTCATTTGAGATGTAGCAATGAGAAGTGCACTATGTAACACAAATTCCCCACCAGGCAATGTTCTAAACTTTTCTGTTTTCGTTTATCCATTGTAACTGCCTATTTTTTGTGCTGCTATGCCCACATTGGGATAATGTGGCTTAAGTGTGTGTGGGGGGGGGATGTTTTGGTTGCTGTTCTGTTGCTGTATTACTTTCCTATTGTTGCTTGTCTGCTTGTGGTTAAATTTTTATCTTTGACAGGTCCTGATTAAAAGTTTTGCAAATTGCTGCCACATTTATCCTTGTTTTATGCCCTATTTTATTCTGTTCTTTTTTTCTTGTATGCTTGTATGTTGACCAGACCTCTTTCAAAACATTGTACTGATGAAATTGATGTTGTTTTCTAGTTTTTCTTGACATGTTTTATTTTGATGGTTCATTTAAACTTTCAGCAAAATTGACTGAATCCTTGGTGTTTGCCTACAAAAGGTGTTGCTGTACTTTATTTGGAATAAAAATTATGTTGGTAATTTGAAAATCCTATTTTCTTTTGCTAAAATCCCTTGCTTAAAAATTTTGTTTTAAAAGAAAAAATCAGAAGAAACAAAACATATGTGTTAAATACCTACATTTGACTAGTTGTGCATGGTATGACACTCATAGCCCCTTAAGCGGCTTGTGTATGGAGCAGCTAATGTAGGGAGAACTTTACCCTCTTGTAGGTCGTTTTTCAATTCGCACAATAACACTTAAAGTAGGAATTTATTTATGCCTTTGCTGATTAAAACTAAGTGGATCGGGTCTACTTTTCCTTAAACTAATTTGTGAATGGAGTCGTTGGCAAAGGGAGAGTATCCCCTTTAATTAGGCCATTTATGATCTCGAATTGAACAATTCCTGACTTATGAATTTTACAATTTATGGTTGAAAATGTAGGTTAGGCAATGGATGCTTTGCACAATAAAACAAATTCTTTTTACTAACTATTTATGAACTTAGTTTGAATAAAATGACAAAGCAATGATTTTTTATGGCTGACTCTTTGGATTTGTATTGAAATTGCTGGTTGGTTAAATGTTATTGATGGATGGTCTTGCTAGAAAAATTGGGGAATGGTGTTAATTTTATTTTGCTAACTGTTTTGTTTGAGGGAAGGTTCTGTTATGAGTATAAGTGAGATAGTGTTATAGGCATAAGAATGCTTGAGGGCAAGCATTGGATAAGTATGGGGGTATTTGATCGAGCCTCAAAATGTCATGTTTTATGCCCATAAACCACCCATTTTAGCATTGTTTAATTATTGGAATGGTTGACTTGTGTCCATGTTGTATTTTTCAGGTTAAAATGATGAGTTTTGGGAAAACGTGCTTAAATGGGGGTTTTTAGAGCTTATTTGGATTTTAGAGTTTCGGGACGCTGCTTGCAGGCATAAGACTGGGCAAAACGACCTGTTAGAGCTACGTTTTAGAGAGCTGAAGAAAGAAAAAGTTGAGTTGAACTCAAATTTCTGCGAGCTGGAAGCTGATAAGGCTTGTGGGAATAAGGGACACCAAAACGACAACACTTGGCAAATTTTAGAGATTGGACGAGGATGAGTTTTACTTAGACTTGATCTTTTAGAGCTGAATAAAAAAGTGATTAGGAACAATTCAAACTCTTTTATCTGAAGATTAGGATTAATATTTATTTTATTTTATTTATTTTATTTTATTGGTCGTATAGGGGTAATTTCATCACCTGAATTATTTAGACGAGACACGCAAAAAAAATGAGGATGTGACAACTCTCTCCCCCTTAAAAGAATTTCATCCTCAAAATTTCAATCTTAATTCCCTAATCGCTAGTAAAATTCGAGGAACTTCAAATTTCTCATCATAGTTATTTTCTATCATTCCTTTATGGATGTAAATCATTTATTCTTTTCTATCATTTCATTTGTGTATACCAAATACATCTATATTAATACCAAGATAATACTCCAATATAACTTCAATACATATTTAATATATCCATTTACCTTCTTACCCAAAATACCTTTTATTTGTATATACACTCAATAATACTCCAAAAATACCTTAAATTTAATCAATTCATCA
>CANYBF013071536.1:0-35037 GCA_948192965.1 Dalechampia spathulata | reverse complement strand
TCATGGACTTCAATATATAGTTTAATACTCCAAGTAAAACAAGTTCATTCAAAACATTGTACTATATAATGAATAATGCCTTTATTAATGAAAAACGTATAGTACAAATACACATGATGCTCTAAGCATATACTAACAACTTCTCCTAAGTCTCAATTTAGGGTTCTATTAAAACCAATCAATAAATACAACAAATGGATTTCTCAACATGAATTCAATCCCTAGTGTTTTCAAGGCTCACACTCAAACCTTTACAATCAATATCAATACTCACAATAATCAACTCTCAATTACAAAGTTAATGCTCCAGCATTAATCACATGCTAACCCAAGATTACAACAACAAATGCTTAGGTTGTGAAAGATAAAGTACAATGAGAGTTTGAATCGCAAATGTAATCAAGATTAAGTTTGAATCCAAGAAAATTACTTAAGCAAGCTAACTAAATAATGTAGAGGCTCTCAAAAGAAGAATAGAGACATTAGAGATGTAATAATGTAATCTATGTTGCAAATAGATCCGTTAGAAAGCTTTTAAAATCTTTTTACAGATGTGCGTATGGCCATACCACACTCCGTACGCCTATACCACTGCTTAAAACATAATTCAAATTCTGGCCAAATGGTTGGTACGCCCGTACCACAGACTTGGTATGCCCATACCGTTGCTTCGATAACATTTTAAACATAATAAAAAAATGTAGTACGACTGTACTAAAACCAGTACGCCTGTACCAAGAACACACATACAATTCAAATCAAGACTTACTTGGTACACCCGTACCAAATACAAGAAGTTAAAGCAAACTTAGTATGGTCAACTGTATGCCCACACCATACTGAATACAACAATGGTATGCTCGTATGAAAACCCGTATGCCTGTACCAATATCAAAATCAACATTTTAAATTGAAATTAACTTAAATTGATTTTATAAAATATATACATTAAAATTATGAGGCTAACAATCTGCCCCTTTTTGATGTTGACAATCAATTTAAGTTAAATTTACAAAAAAATACATAACTTATCAATTTAGAAAATCTCCCCTTTATTTTAGATTTCATGCCATTAATTACCAATAATCAATCAATCACAAAGGAAATGGGAAAATCATAATCAGTGCAATAAAATCAAAGTACAAACAATCAGATCTAATGAAATATCATATATCATCATAATGAAACACGTACAATAAGATGATCAAAAATCATAAATGTCAAAATAAATACAAAGAGTCAAAACTAAGCACATCTCCCCCTTTATCAATATCAAAAATAATCTCTATGGACTAGGAGGAGGAATAAATGGATCTAATAATGTACTGATGGACTGTAGAGTAGTATAGGTGGTTGTCTAAAAATCTTAAAACTCGATGATATGTTAATCCAGACGCTAGTCAATAGAGTCAAAATGATGCTCAAAACCATCGAGACGAGTGTTTAGCGTCATGAACTGCTATATGATCAATTCAACAATGGAAGATAGAGCAGCAGTAGGAGTAGCAGGAGTAGTAGTAGTAGTAGAACAAACAACAAGAATAGAAGATCCACCCTCAGACTGCCTTTGGCGTTTACAGCTCAGAGCAGCCTGACATGTAGCATCAGCAGCAGGTGAATCAGTAGGGATATGCAACTCTGCAGTGTATCCTTTAGGAGAGGCACCTATATGAGCCTGTAGACCTCAACAGCTCTATGTCCGTACAAAGCCACAGTATCATTAGGAAGACTTAATGCTAAAAGATGCTCGAGTCACCTCTTAATGTACTCAAAATGAATGGCGTACTCAAAATCATTATCACGTTCACTAAGCATGAAGTGCTCAATGAATGATATATCTAGATTAGGACCCTTAGGTCTGGGGGAAGGAGGAGAAGTAGCAGGAAAGGGTCTCAAACGATGGCATATGTGGTGAATGAGAGGACAAAAAAGAATAGCCCTACCAAGCTATTTCTACACGCTAACCTCATGGAATGAAGTCTGAAGCCAGTAGCCAGAGTGGATAGGAGTACCTGTGACCATCGAGTGAAGGAAAATGAGGTCAAGGCCTGTAACAGTGTCATTCAACTCTAATTGCCTAAATATAAGGTAGGTGATCAGTTGATGATAGTAATAAAGTGATAGGGATTTAAGACAGGAGGCTTTCAGCCTTAAAGGACAAAAAGGAGTATCGAGTACGATCTCCCTCCATAAAGCCTTATGATCAAAGATCATAGATTTAGCATTTAAAATGCCCTTAGTAGAAGAAGCAAAGTTAGGATCAAACTCAGAAGGAGTGAGTATGTAGGATTTACTAAAGAGGCAGAAAGAATAATCAAATGACACATCGAGTCAAAATGTCTATAGAAACTCAAATGCAACAGACTGAATGAAATGGTTATCTAGAAATGCAAAATTAGACAAACTAATGTTAGCCAAGGAATGTCTAATGTTAGGCTCAAGTCCAACTTGAGAAAGAGCAGAAATGCACATAAAATGAGAGTGAGAGAAAATTTTCTCACTTAAAATAGGTTGCTTAATAACAAGAGTTGGGGTATTAGCATGAGGGCCAAAACTTTGAGGAATAGTACATTTGACTCTACTTCATCCTTGAGATGAAGAGCCACCACGAGACTTAGGAGCTGACATTATGAAAATCAAGAGTTTTTAAGAAAATAGAGTTTTCAAAAATTCAACAGCAATTCGACTAATTTTTGAAAAATCATAAAATATTTAACCTATATAAAACTCAATGAAATTTGAAACATAGCACAATAATATAATCCTAAGCAATTTATTCTAAAGAATTGAGTTCAAACAATGAGTAAAATTGGCAGAAAATCATAAAAATAAAACAAATTCAAAAACTTAATAAAAAGTGAAAAATCAAACCAAAAACCTGAGATTTTCAAGTGAATGGACCAAAAATCAAGAGTAGAAGGATGAGCAATGGAATTTTGAGTGATTTGGGACTAGTTTAGGGTGATTTGGTTGAGATTTGAGTGAAAAATTGATAGAAAATGGGAGGAACAGTGACTAGCGGCTACATGAAAAGAAGATTAAAATAGGGTTTTGGAGTCGTGTACGAGTGTACCAAATAGGCGTACGACCGACAGGCTCAAACAACTTTAAAAATTTTAAAAGAACTGTATTGCGTACGGGCATACCAAATTTATGTACTACTGTACAAAAGCTTTGATAAAAATTTATATTTTGAAATAATTAATGGTACGTATATATAAACTTTTTGTACGGGCATACCACAATCACGTATAGCCATATGATGGCCTTGGTAAAAATTACAATTTTGAAGTTTTAAAGTATACGGGCATATAGACAAAGGTGTACAATCGTACCTAACATTTGACAGATTTTGGAATTTGGACATAAGGAGCTGTACGAAGGTACCAAAAGGCGTACAGCTGTACAGGCCTAAAAAATCAGGATTTTTTGAAGATTTTTAGAGATTTTTCTGAAATTTCCTAAATCCCACTATTGACCCTGACTTTTCACCCATGCATGTAATTTCAGGTTTTCGATTCGGCTCAATATAAGTCCCTAATGTTGACCCTGATTTGCGTACATGCCTTTTAGCTTCCTCTAAGTGTTATGAGCATATAGAGTGCATTACATTTTTCTCGTACAAGGTGGACTACATAGCATGCGAAATGAAACATGTTGAGTGCACAGCGCAATGTGTGCAGCATGTAGTAGGAAAAGATGTTTGGTAGGGCTCACTTTTTAGGCCAAATCTGATGTGCTCCATATAGCATAACGTCTTAAAATGTCAAATAATGCTTATTTGACATATGGAGCGTAACTAGTTTTGCTCGTACGAGGTGGAGCGCATATCATGCAAAATTGAACATGCTGAGCACATAGCACTATGCATGCAGCATGTAGCAGGAAAAGATGTTTAGTGGGGCCTACTTTCTAGCCAAAATCTAATATGCTCCATATAGCACAATGTCTTAGAATGTCAAATAATGCTTGTTTGACACATGGAGCTCATCCCGTTTTGCTCGTACAAGGCAGAGTGCATAGCATGCAAAATGCTATATGCGTAGTATGTAGCATTATATGCTACGCATATAGCGAAAAAAGATTTTTGGTCGGGAGCCTTCTCCAAGTCAAATCTAACATTAGCCATATCATACAATATCTTAGAATATAAAATGACTTATTGGACATGGGGCATACATCCCGATGCAATGATAGTAGGCCCAACGTGACGGGTCAAAACATTATGTGTGTAGCATGTAGCACTATATGCTGCGTACATAGCACTACATGATGTGCATAGAGCCTAAAAATTTTAAAATACCATATTGCTACTGTGATTTCCCGAACCCTAACACCTTCCACTATAAATATAAGCCTTGGGTTCATGGAAATTGGTCTAAGAAATTGCTAAAATGTCCAAACTCTACCAAAATTCATACTCCACTTATTTAAACACTTAATTATATAATATTTTTAGGATTTAGAGACTAATTAACATTATTTAGGCTCCTAAACATGTTTGGAAATCAAGATTAACAAGAAAAACCTATTGTGGTTGTCACACCCAGCCCATACCTGGAGTAACCTTCTCCCGTAGCATGAGTAGTGATCCCCCTAGAGAAACTGCCACTCACACTATAAAGGATACATCGTCTAAAGGGGCTTACTTTAGTTCATATGGGTACACGTCCCTGTATTTAGTAGTGATAAGAATTTCAACATGGTATCTAATATTAATGCTTAACATCCTTTGGATATTCATTCACATTTATACAATGTAAATTGGCAATCTCTCAGTTATATTATATATACATGACTAAAGTAGACGTCAGGGTTCTTAATAATTACATAATACCAATTACAAGTATCACCATCAAAATATAGTAATAACTACTATCTCTATGATTAATATAGACTATTTTAATAAAACAAGTCGGATATGCCCCAAAGGTCCAGTATCGCTTCGAGAATGGAACATCCTCTGCTGACATCAAATATCACTCCTTAGGTCGCTCTCCCGAGGGCTCAGTACCTACGTTCATCAAATGATAAATGCTGAGTATAAAACTCAGTGGTGCTAGTGAACATATAGACACATATACATTATGATAATCTGTAATCACAATCAGGCCAATGGCATAAGCATCATTGTATCATTTCATATAATCATCAATCGACTTCAATCAATAACACAATCATAAGATGTCATCATCTATTATAAACATAAGGGAATGAATGAATGAATCCGTTACCTTGATAATATATGAAATGAGAATGTCTTTATGTAATGCATTCTCTCTCATCCCCTCTTCTTTTCCTGTATATATGTGCACATTTTCTTTCCCTACTAGGTCCCTCTATGTACCGGTACTCATCTCCCGAAGGAGGGCATTTATTTGTGTTGTTCTATGAACCCATTTCTTTTAACTGTATGTCTCAAGACTCATCTTCCATAGGGAGGGCATTAAACTGTATGATTCCTTAATGAAATCCATCATCTGTATGACCCAGTAGGTTTAGAGCATATAGCTCTATCATCATCTCTTTCTTTCTCTTTCTTTCCTCTTTCTTTTTCCCCTTATACTTCTTTATGCATGTCATGAGTATGCATGTACACATAGTGCTTCACATATACATATCAAGCTCATCATAGGCAAACATAAGCCATACATAATCATAGGAACAAAACACGTCATTTTTTCAGACCTTACTTAGGACTTAAGACCAGAAAAGAAGTAAACAACGTGACTAGCATAAACTAGCACGACTAGCTCAAACCTGTAGTAAGACCACTTCCAACGTAAACTCGTAGTCCTGATATTAGTGATCAAAACCTTCAACTTCTAGCTCTCACACTTTCTTAGCACTTAAGACTCTTCACTCTGTTACTTCTAAGGGTTTAGGAAAGATAAAGATGAAAGAAACGTAATGAAAAGCTTTGTTCTTATCCGTTGAAAAGTCAAACTTAAGCCACATACGGCCGTACCACATTTGGTACGCCCGTACGAAGCTAAAACTCCTGATAAGCCAATATTCCTGCGAGGGATGGTACGCCCGTATCGCCATAATCTACCTGACAAACCCAATTTCTTGCGAGCACCGATACGACTAGACAACCCTTTAGTATGCCCGTACGGTCTCCAGGAGCCTAATGCCACTCATCTCTCATGCTTGGTACGCTTGTACGATGACCCATACGCCCGTACCACTCTCTACTCTCATCTCCCAACCACTCTAACTCACTCCCAAGCTACTTAAACACAAATCAAACATCTAAATCATTCATTCCATCATTCATCAAGAAGCACAATATCATTACACAAAACCATTTATACAATCATATAATCATACACACTACAATCATATACATACACATCACAAAACCATATTAATCAAGTATATACACATGTGACAGTGCAAAACAACTAGGGTCACTAGTGTGGATGTGATAACTCTCCCCCTGTAAAAGAAATTTCATCCCGAAATTCTAACCTGAACTACTAGGGAAAAGGTGAGGATACTGCTCTCTCATAATGGATTCCCGTTCCCAAGTAACATCCTGTCTTGTGTGATGATTCCATAATACTTTCACTAGCGGTATTTGCTTATTCCTTAACTGCTTAATCTCTCTAGCCAGAATTTGAATCGGCTCTTCACTATAAGACAAATCATGTTATACCTCTATAGATTCAATCGGAATAATATGAGAAGGATCTGATCGGTATCGCCTTAGCATTGAAACATAAAACATATTGTGAATTTGGTCTAACTCCGGTGGTAAGGCTAATCTGTAGGCTAACGGTCCTACTCGTTCTAATACTTCATATGGCTTAATAAAGCGAGGACTTAATTTGCCCTTCTGATTGAATCTCATAATCCTTTTCCATGGAGACACCTTTAGAAATACTTTATCTCTGACACTATACTCTATGTCTCACCTCTTCAGATCCACATATGATTTATGTCTGTCGGATGCTGGTTTCAGTCTAAAATTTATCAATTGTACTTGTTTTTCAGCTTGTTGCACTAACTTGGGACCAATCAACCTCCGTTCACCAACCTTATCGCAATGTAATGGGATCTGACATTGTCTACCATACAGTGCTTTATACGGAGCCATCTGTATACTGGACTGGTAATTATTATTGTAAGCAAACTCAATCAATGGTAAATATCTATCCCAGTTACCTTCTCATTTCAACATACATGCATATAACATATCCTCTAGAATTTGTATCACCCTTTCTGACTATCCGTCAGTCTGAGGATGGAAAACTGTACTAAACTGAACTCTGGTGGTAAAAGCTCTCTGAAATGTACCCCAAAATTGGGAAGTAAATCATGGATCTTTGTCTGATATAATAGAGGATGGAATCCCATGCAAACGTACAATCTTATCAATATACAAACCTGTCAATCTCTCTAAACTGTAGTCCATACGTACAGGTAAGAAGTGAGTTGTCTTTGTTAGCCTGTCTACTATTACCCAGACTGCATCGTGTTTAGCTTGCATCATTGGTAACCCTATGATGAAATCCATCGTGATACAATCTCATTTCCATTTTGGAATCGGTAATGGACTAAGTAACCCTGCTAGTACTTGATGTTCCACTTTAATTCGTTGATATACCAGACACTTGGCAACATAGTCCATAATATTGTTCTTCATACCAATCCATCAATAATGCTTTCTTAAATCTCGGTACGTCTTCATACTACCTAGATGATATGAATACAGTGAACAGTGAGCTTCTTCTAAAATCTGCTTCTTCAATCCATCATCCACAGGAACATACAGTCGTTCCCCATATTTCAGATTAAAATTATTATCTATGGTAAACAGTGTAGTGTTACCTGTCTGAACTTTCTGTAACTGCTTTTAATATTCCTCATCATCTACTGCACTTCTCTAAATCTGGTCTGTCAATGTAGCTTTCACTTGCAGCTGCAACTGTACTAGAATGCAATCAAGTTGCTTCATTAGTGAGGCATGTAACTGTCACATTTCCAATACCAGCATCAAAGGTGATTGTGTCAGTCCAGCAAACATCTTATGACTTAATGCATCTACTACTGAATTAGCTTTACCTGGGTGATAATCAATCATATAGTCATAATCCTTAATCAGCTCAATCCAACGTCGTTGCTTTAAGTTCAATTCCTTCTATGTACCTAGATACTTTAAACCCTTATGGTCAGTGTATATGTAGCATATTTCCCCATACAAATAATGTTGCCAAATCTTCAATGCAAATACAATGGCGGCTAACTCCAAATCATGAGTCGGGTAGTTCTTCTCATGCGGCTTCAACTGTCTCAAAGCATAAGTAATCACCTTCCCATCCTGCATGAGAACACACCCCAATCCATTAAGTGAAGCATCACTATATATTACAAACTCTTTC
Source organism: Dalechampia spathulata (assembly GCA_948192965.1). NCBI lineage: Eukaryota > Viridiplantae > Streptophyta > Magnoliopsida > Malpighiales > Euphorbiaceae > Dalechampia > Dalechampia spathulata. The sequence goes on along the minus strand of CANYBF013071536.1, from coordinate 26,650 downwards.
CCTGGTGCAGGTAGGGTCAAAATCGAAGCTTGAGTCAAACATGCCTTCAATTGATCGAAACTCTTTTGGAATTCGTTCATCTAACGAAAAGGAACATCCTTCCATAGAAGAGTCATCAACGACATCATAATCATAGAGAAGCCCTTCACAAACCATCTGTAATACCCGGCTAACCCCAAAAAACTACGGATCTCATTGACGTTCTATGGAGTTGGCCAATTCAATACAGCTTCTATCTTACTCAGATCCACTCTGATTCCATCCACTGATATAATATGTCCCAGGAATGCTACCTGTTCTAACCAAAAGTAGCACTTGGACAGTTTACCATATAGTTGTTTCTCCCATAGTCATTGTAACACTAACCTCAAATGCCTATCATGGTCTTCTCGAGTCTTTGAATACACCAAGATGTCATCAATGAACACGACTATGAATTAACCCAAATAATTTGTGAAGACCATGTTCATAAATGCCATGAATGTTGCAGGTGCATTTGTCAACCTAAATAACATCACTAAGAACTCGTAGTGCCCATAGTGAGTCTGAAAAGCTGATTTTGCTATGCTACCCTCTTTGACCCGAAGCTGATGATATCCTGATCTTAAATCAATCTTAGAGAACACTATGGCATCTTTCAACTGATCGAACAGATCATCAATAAATGGCAAAGGGTATTAGTTCTTGATCGTTACCTTATTCAGCTGTCTGCAATCAATACACATCCTTATGGTACCATCCTTCTTCTTTACAAATAACACAGGTGCGCCCCAAGGTGAAACACTTAGTCTAATAAAACCATTATCTAATAATTCTTGTAACTGTACCTTCAACTCCTTCAATTCCAGTGGCGCCATTCGATACAGGGTTATGGAGACCGGTTCCATACCCGGTAGTACCTCTATCTCAAACTCTACCTCCCTTTCTAGTGGTAACTCTAGTAATTCCTCTAGAAACACATCTGAGAAGTCACTCACTATCGAGATTTCTATCAACTGCATACCCCTCTGTCTCATATCTGTCATATGTGCTAGTACTGCTTCACAACCTTGTACTAATAATTTTTACGCTGTTACAGCTAAAATCAACCTGACAATCACTGACTATACATTACCTTTGATCAATACTGTAGCATGCTCTGGATGCTAAAGAATCACTATCTTCTACTGACAATCTATTACAGCCCTGTGCTTTGCTAACTAATCCATGCCCAATATAACATCATACTCACAAAAAGGCATTTCCACTAAGTTAGCTAAGAAATATACATCCTGAATACGTAAAGGATACTGTCTATACACCCTGTCAACTATCACATCCCGTCCTAGTGGACTAGACACCATTATCTCAAAACCTAATCCCTTACACGGTATATCAAGTAAACAAGTGAATCTCGCATTAATATAAGAACATTACCAATCACCACATCAGAGGCATGCTGATCATCCTGTTACACCAAATTATATACTCTGGTAAGAGCCCCAATAGCCTGATCAACCTGAGGTGCCCTCTCACTGGGTTCCCCCTGTCTTTCCTATCTCGGTTTCCTCTCACCTCTGTCCCATGTATTTGATGTACTCTCTTATTGATTAAAGTTACCCCCTCCTTCCTTACTCACTATAATAGCTCGATCTGTCATAAAACCTAATCTGTTACACATAAACATAGATCATAACGTTCAGCAGCGGTAGGGACTGGGAAACTCCTCATATGTAGCTTATTAATCATAGGCAGTAGTCCTAATATCCGCACACATCACATGCTGAGCTAAGCCATAGCTCTGCAAGCTAAACCATAGCTCTGATACCACTAAAACATGTCACACCCAGCCCATACCTAGAGTAACATACTCCCATAGCATGAGTAGCGATCCCCCTAGAAGAAACCACCACTCATACTACAAGGGATACGTCATCTAAAGGGGCCTACTTTAGTTCATATGGGTACACGTCCCTGTATTTAGTGGTGATAAGAATTTTAGCATGGCATCTAATATTAATGCTTAACATGCCCTAGATATTCATTCATGCATTTATATAATGTAGATTGGCAATCTCTCAATTATATTATATATACATGAATAAATCATACATTAGGGTTCTTAGCAATTACATCATACCAGTTATAAGTATCACTACCAAAATACAGTAATAACTACTGCTTCTATGATTAATACAGACTATCCTAATAAAACAAATCAGAGTATGCCCTAAAGGTCCAGTACCACTTCAAGAATGGAATATCCTCTGCTGACATCAAAGATCACTCTTTAGGTTGCTCTCTCGAGGGCTCAGTACCTATGTTCATCAAAGGATAAACACTAAGTATAAAACTTGGTGGTGCTAGTGAACACATAGACACATATACATTATGATAATCTGTAATCACAATCAAGCCAATGGCATAAGCATCATCGTATCATTTCATACAATCATCAATCGACTTCAATCAATAACACAATCATAAGATGTCATCATCCATTATAAACATAAGGGAATGAATGAATGAATCCATTGCCTTGATAATATATGAAATGAGAATGCCTTTATGTAATGCATTCTCTCTCATCCCCTCTTCTTTTCCTGTATATCTGTGCACATTTCCTTTCCCTACTAGGTCCCTCTATGTACCGGTACTCATCTTCTGAAGGAGGGCATTTATCTGTGTGGTTCTATGAACCCATTTCTTTTAACTGTATGTCTCGAGACTCATCTCCCATAGGGAGGGCATTAAACTATATGATTCCTCGAGGGAATCCATCATCTGTATGACCCAGTAGGTTTAGAGCATATAGCTCTATCATCATCTCTTTCTTTCTCTTTCTTTTTCCCCTTATACTTCTTTATGCATGTCATGAGTATGCATGTTCACATAATGCTTTACATATACATATCAAGCTCATCATAGGTAAACATAAGCTATACACAATCCTAGGAGTAAAACACGTCATTCCTTTATACCTTACTTAGGTCCTAAGACAAGAAAAGAAGTAAACAATATGACTAGCACAAATTAGCATAACTAGCACAAACCTATAGTAAGACCACTTCTAACGTATACTCGTAGTCCCGCTATTAGTGATTAAAACCTTCAACTTCTAGCTCTCACACTTTCTTGGCACTTAAGACTCTTCACTCTATTATTTCTAAGGGTTTAGGAAAGATAAAGATGAAAGAAAAGTAAGGAAAAGCTTTGTTCTTATCCGTTGAAAAGTCAAACTTAAGTCACGTACTACCGTACCATATTTGGTACGCTTGTACGGAGCTAAAACTCTTGATAAGCCAATTTTCCTGTGAGGGATGGTACGCCCGTACCGCCATAATCTACGTGATAAACCTAAACTCATGCGAGCACCGGTACGGCCGAACAACCCTTTAGTACGCCCGTACGGTCCCCAGGAGCCTAATGCCACTCATCTCTCATACTTGGTACGCCTGTACGGTGACCCGTACGCCCGTACCACTCTCCACTCTCATCTCCCAACTACTCTAACTCACTCCTAAGCTACCTAAACACAAATCAAAATCTAAATCATTTATTCCATCATTCATCAAGAAGCATAATATCATTACACATAACCATTTACATCAAGCAATTATACCATCATACAATCATACACACTACAATCATATACATAGACATCACATAACCACATTAATCAAGCATATACACATATGACAATGCAAAATAACTAGGGTCACTAGTGTGGATGTGACAGTAGTTTTAAATAATTAAATAATTGATTCATTACATGTCCAATAATTAAACATGTAATAATCAAGCAAGAACGTTAAGAATAACATAAAAAAAATCCATTCAGGTTTTCAATAGGAGCATGCACAACATATGAATTTTTATTTCATAACATGTCCATATATGTATCTAATTTTTTTTAAATAAAAACCAATTTAATTTAATGAAGAATAAGTGGATAAAATTTCAAATCAAAATTTAAACAATAACCCTTTCAAAACTTAAAATAAAGCAAGCCATAATGAGTGAAAATGAAATCTTACGTGTTCTATACATAGATTGCAAACCAAACCTCACTCTGATACCAATGTTGGTTTATGAAAATGTGTTTAACAGCAAAAGATGAATTTTAAAACTTTTTAAATACACGTTTAACAATGAATCTAGCAATTCTATACATAGAAAACATCATATACAGAGAAGATTATACAAATGAGATTGAAAAACTTACTTTAAGCCGATCCCCTTCTTTCTTTGTCCTTCTGAAAAGTTGTAGCAAACTTTTCAATCCCCAAGGATAAAGGATCTCCAAACTATCCACACAAGTTAAGAAAATGATTAGTAATCAAATTACTAGTTTTTTTTAGAGACTAGTAAAACAAAATATAAAACAGAATGGATGAAGAAAGATGATAGAATTTAGTTTTCTTCTTGATGTTTTATCAAAATCGAATTGTTTTTCTTGTTCTTGAGCTTTGAAATACTTAGAAACCAGAAGGAGAAGATAGGCAGCCAAAATTTGCTTCTATCACTCAATGTGTTTTCACCAAAACATAATGATATAACTATAATTAGGTTTGACTACAACCCTTCCACATCAGATTCCATGCAATAAACTCCTTTCACCATCCTTTATCTCATTCAAGTTTGAGTATGGATTAATGTCAACTCAATGCATGATCAAGTGTGTTAGATCATGCCTTAAATTTGATGTTTCATGTACTATAATATTTATTCCTAAAATGCCCTTATGAAACTCATTCATCAATAAGCATCATACTTTGGCTAGAGATTCTTGAATAAAGAATATTACATGAATCAATGAGATAAAACCCTTATATTTAATATGGGGTGGTGAATCCTTTATTGATAAACAAATACCTTCAACTACTTCATACTATATCCAACCTCTAAGTTATGAACGCCTCCTATGGAGGAATAAAATATAGGAGTCAAAACATAGTGATCCATAATTAAGATGACCTTGTTATCTCAAGTCTTAAGGATACTTACACTACTGATATGAATGAGATATGTTTCACAGACATAGATCAATTATCCATATGAAATCTCACTGGCAAGGCCTCCAATGAGTCAATCCTCCACTACTCATCCACATGTTCACTTTAAACAACTCTTGTCATGATGAATGAGAATCATCCCTTAAGGAAGTATAATGTGTGCTAATCTTAACCACATTAATAATATCCAATCTTATTAATTCAGTGATCAAGGATAATTTAGATATTGAACATTTGCATATAATAAGAATCTCATTTCATAATCTACTTTATAAATTCCTTTGTATTGTTCCAATATCTTAGAATTCATTATTTAGTTAATAATTTATCAAGTAAACTGAATAATGAATAATGCCTCTTATCGATAAATAGTTCAATATCAAATTACAATGAAACATGATGCTCTAGAGCATACACTAACAAATGCAACCTAAGTGGATCTAGAGTAATCATCAACCACAATAAGTGCATAATGCATACCACCTAAGCTAACAATCTTAATAGGTCTAAATAAATCCATGTGAAGAAGTTGAAGGGGTTTTATAGAAGTTACCTTGTTCTTTACCTTAAATGAGGATTTTACTTATTTTTCCATTTGGCAAGCTTCACATACCTTATCCTTAAGAAATTTGATCTTTGGAAGTCCAACCACATTTTCATCCTTCTCAAGATCTCTAATGCTCTCAAAGCTAGCATGTCCAAGCCTTCTATACCATAGCCATGAATCCTCACTTATAGAAATAAGACACTTAACATTTTTATTAGTAAAGAATTCTAAATCAATTACATAAACATTCTCAATTCTTTCCCCTTGAAAAACTAACTTATCATTATAAATTCTATAGATAAAATAACTCTTAGGATCAAAAATAACTTTATAACCATTGTCAGAAAGTTGACTTATGCTAAGCAAATTATGTTTTAAACCTTCAACTAACAAAACTTTTTTAATTGAGAAGTTGAAATCCTTACTTATCTTACCAAGTCCAAATACTTTACCTTTGGTGTTGTCTCCAAAGGTGACATTACCTCCATCCCATTTCTCTAGGTTGGAGAATAGACTTGCATTTCTAGTCATGTGCCTTGAGCATCCACTGTCAAGATACTATTTATTGACATTTATCTTGGATCTCAAGCAAACTTATCAAAATAAATGCATTTATCTTTTCTTAGGTACCAAATGTATTTGGGTCCTTGGGGGTTAGAAGCATATATATCATCACAACTCTAATGCATTTTCCTAATGAAGCATCTATTGATTGTATGCCCTTTCTTATTGCAATAATGACAAATGACATTCTTAAACCTAGAATGATTATGAGTATACTTCTTCTTAGATGCAAGAGTATGACCTTTATTACATGAGCATGAAAAGTTATGCACATTTTTAGTCCTAGTATGAACAATCTTGCCTTTAAAATCCTTTTGTTTTTGAATGAAGGAGGATGCTTTCATAAAGACAGTTCCCTTAGAAGTGTGGGAAGAATTTTGGTTAAAACCAATACCTTCTTTATTACCACTAAGTTTATGATATTTCAAAATAGAATCGATTTTAACACCTCCTTGTTCAAATCTAAACAGATTATCTTTCAATAAATCCTTTTCTTTTGAAATTTTATCAACTTTATTTTTCAAAGCTTTATTTTCTTTTTCAACACTTTCAAGTTTAGTTTTTCAAGAACCAAGTTCATTTTGTAAATTATTTTTCTCTTTTGAAATATATGAAAACTTACTTTTAAAAGATTTATGTCTTTTTGCCAATTGTTCATACTTTCCTAACAAAACTTCTAATGCATCATTCTAATCATCATCATCATTATCATCATTATTATTGATATAATAAGATTGAGAAGAAGATACAGTTAGCTCATCCTTTTCATCATCCATGAATCCCATGAAGCAAAGGTTTGTTGCTCTCTCATCACCGGATTCGCTGTTATGAGTTTCACTATCATTGTCCTAAGCAGCTTTCAAGGCCTTCTTCTTGAATGGCTTGAATGGCTTATTGAGTCAAGGATACTTATTTCTCATATGTCCCTACTTGTTGCATTCATAACATACAGGTGGACCTCTTCTAAACGTATCTCTTATGTTCTGGTCCTTCCTTGCTTTAAATGGTTTCTTGCTATCCTTCTCAAACTTCTTTTTCTTCTAGACAAGGTTCTTAACTCACTTGGAAAGGAGGAAAACTTCATCATCAATCTCTCCCTCACTTGTTGAAGAGGCATCTTCTTCTTTTGAAGCTTTAAGCGCAATCCCTCTTCTCTTATCTTCCTTAACTCCTTGCTTGAGGGTGATCTCGTGTGTAAGGAGTTTGCCAAGCAGCACATCAGTTGTCAAAACTGATAAGTCATTTACTTCTTCAATGGAGGTGACTCTAGCCTCTCAATCCTTCTTCGGAAGAACATGCAGGATTTTGTTATTGATATCCTCTTTTTGATACATCTTGTCTAACTTCATTAACCCATTCATGATCATAATGAGGCGATTGTACATTTCAAATATTGACTCATTTACCTTCATTGTAAACAACTCATATTGATGAGTTAGAAGTTGGATCTTCTTGGTTCTTACATGATTCGTTCCTTCATGATGAGTCTCTAAGGCATCCTATATTTGCTTAGCCATAACACAGTGTGACATGCATCCATATTCTTTACGACTAATTGCACAATACAGCATGTTCAATGCCTTTTTATTCCTTTCATTTGCTTTAAATTCTTCTCTTGTTCAAGTTACCTTGGGCTTAAGAGTTGTAACACCATATGTTGTAGTTGTTGGAGGAGAAAACTCATTCTCAATTAAGTCAAACAAATCAACACCATCACTTTCCAAGAAGACTTCCATCCTATGCTTCCAATAAGGACAGTCGATTCCATCAAAGAAAGGGGGTCTGATGTAAGATTAGCTTTCAATGCTTTGAGTTGCCATTTGATCTTTAGCTCTAGAATGTTACTTCTAATTAACAATGAGCATAAATGCTCTAATACCAAATGAAAGTCTTGCAAAAGTATGGCAACCTAACACTATTTGTAGTGGTTCGATACAACTCTTTGCCTACGTCCACTTCTCCTAAGTCTTAACTTAGGGTTCCACTAAAACCAATTAATAAATACAATAAATGGATTCTTCAACACGAATCCAATTCCTAGTGTTTTCAAGGCTCACACTCAAACCTTTACAATCAATATCAATACTCATAATAATCAACTCTCAATTACAAAGTTAATGCCCAATATTAATCACACACTAACCCAAGATTACAATAACAAATACTTAGGTTGTGAAAGATAAAGTACAATTAGAGTTTGAATCATAAATGTAATCAAGATTAAGTTTGCATCCAAGGAACTTACTTGAACAGGCTAACTGAACAATGTAGAAGCTCTTAAAAGAAGAATAGAGACATTAGAGTTGCAATAATGTAATCTATGTTACAAATAGATCCGTTAGAAAGTTTTTAAAACCTTTCTGCAGATGCGCATACGATCGTACCACACTCCATACGCCCTACAACTGCTTAAAACATAATTCAAAATTTGGCTGAATGGTTAGTTTGCTCGTACCACAGACTTGGTATACCTGTATTAAGCTCTCGGTAAGTTTTACAACAAAACACAAAATATGATACGATCATACCAGAAGGTTGTCGTTGCTTCAGTAACATTTCAAATATAATAAAAAATATGGTATGACCATACCAAAACCAGTATGCCCGTACCGAGTACAAACATATAATTCAAATCAAGACTTACTTAGTACACCCGTACCAAACATAGCATGATCATACCAAACACAAGAAGTCAAAGAAAACTTGGTATGGTCAACCGTATATCTGTACCACGTTGAATATAGCAATGGAACGCCCGTACGAAAACCCGTACACTCGTACCACCATCAAAATCAACATTTGAAATTCAAATTAACTTAAATTGATTTTGCAAATTACATATATCAAAATCATGAGGCTAACAGGCTTTTATCTTATTACCATTATTAGCAAGCCCTAATAGGAATTTGCACTTATAAAACTTGGTCAACTTGATTACTTTTTAGGAATTAAGGCTCACTACTCTAAACATAATCTCTTACTTATGTAAATAAAGTATATCTTTGATTTGCTTACCAAGGCCAATATGGTGAGTTGTAATACTTTAATTATTTCAACCAGTGTCAATGACAAACTTTAAGGAGGATAATGCTCCTTGTGTGGATGTTATGTTGTATAAAACAATTGTTAGTAGCCTCTAGTACTTATCTTTAACTCATTTATATATTTATTTTTATATGCATTAAGTATCTTAATTTGTTTATGCTCTTAATATGCGCTATTGCTTAGTTGCTAAACATGTTCTTTACTACTTACAAGCAACCAAGGATCATGGTCTCCTCCTTTCCAAAAGTACCTCATCATCACTACATGTATACGTGGATGCAAATTAGGCATGCTATAAAGATGACCATAAATCTGTTTTCAATTGTGTAATTTTTATAGACACTAACTTAATCTCTTAGGCGTTATGAAAACAAAAAACTATAGCTCAATCATCTATGGAGATAGAATATTGAGCTTTAGGCCTAATAACTATAAAAATTACATAGATTTAATTACTTCTACATGACATCTCCCTCTTATGTCCTTTTATTCCTATTATATTCTTTGACAGTATAAGAGCTACATATCTCTTACCTAATTTAATTTTTCATCCTATATGAAACATATTAAAATTGACTACCACTTTGTTCAAAATAAAGTCACAGTTAAAGAAATTCAAGTTCAATTTCTCTCTTTAAAAGACCAACTTGTTAACATTCTCATCAAGCCATTATCTCGAGCTTGTCATGGGTTGTATTATATTGGGTTAGGAGGGTATGATAAGAATAAAGAGTAAGATATCTATTCCTCACATATCATGGTTGTATCTTTTAGTTAACTTTTTATGTTTTCTATATATATGTATGTATGTATGTATGTATGTATGTATGTATGTATGTATGTATGTATGCATGCATGCATGTATGTATGTATGTATGTATGTATGTATGTATGTATGTATGTATGTACGTACGTACGTATTATTTTCTTCTTATTAGTAATATATATAGAAAATCATACTTAAAAAATTAATTGATGGTGAATTTCAGTTGCATGAAAAAAGTAAATTTTATATTAAAATCGTTATTTTATTAAACAATTTCAATATTGTAAGGGAAATCGATTGATTTATTGAAACGTGTTAAGATTGTGTGTTTCAATATTAAATTTTATTTTTTCATGTAATTAAAATGATCATTTTGATAGATGATTTTTATGTAAAATTTCTTAAGAAAATGAAAAAGATAATGAAATTATTTTAGAAAATAAGTTTGTAAATTATACTATATAAATTTTTTATCCAGTATAATGACAATCAAGAAATGTAAAATAAAAATTACATTAAAAATTATCTTTCTTGCTTTATTATTTTAACTTTAGGAGAACTTCTATTCTTTTGTCTTTTACCTTTATTCATCTTCTCGGCGTATAAAAGTAAATTTATTTTTGTTATTTACTTTTATTTTAGTTTCCTTATAATTTTCTTTTCAAATAAAGGATTATTTTTTGAACAATTACTAATTTTTAATGATAATAGTAACAGTATGAATTTTTTGATAATAATAATAGTAGTCCGAGCAGCAATAACAATAATAATCAAAAACGTCTTTTATTTTACTTTATTTTAGTATCATTTATTGGTAAATTAACCGCGTTTTATTGAATTGTATTGCCCTATCAATGATAATAAATACCTGGTTGTTTCTCTCCTCGCCGACCTAAATTCTCACTCTGTCCCTTCCTCCCTCGCGTCGCTCTTTGATCATTCCCTTGCGTCAGATGTCAATCTCCGCGATATTGTGTCTTGTCTACGATTTTCTGTTTATGAATTGTAGAAGGCTTTGGTTATCACAGAAGATCTTTTTTAGACATTGGACTTGACAAACATAAGTCAGATTTCTTTCTTGATATCTCTATTTCCTGATCTGAATCTGATTTTTTGATAGATCTATTTTCTGATCTGAATCTGCTTTCTTGATTTTTAGTTTTGTGAGCACGATAAGAAAAATTACTGCTTGTTTTTGTACGATCGGTTCTATACCAATTCACGATCATCTCATATTTTGGTGTTCTCTGTGGGTGAGTTTGATTTGATAACAAATGAGTAGGAAGTTGGCGCCTGGGTTCCGGTTTCACCCAACTGATGTTGAACTGGTCAAATACTATTTGAAAAGAAAAGTTCTTGGTAAGAGATTTCATATGGAAGCAATTGCGGAGGTTGATATATATAAATATGCGCCATGGGATTTACCCTTCAGGTCTTTGTTAAGAACCGGTGATCTTAAATGGTATTTCTTTTGCCCAAGAGAAAAGAAATATGCATGTGGATCTAGAATTAATCGTAGTACTGAATCTGGTTTTTGGAAAACTACTGGCAAAGACAGACATGTTAAGTATCAAGATGAAGTTGTAGGTAGTATTAAAACTTTGGTTTTTCATCAAGGTAAAGCACCCAAAGGTGATAGGACTGATTGGGTTATGCATGAGTACAAACTTGAAGAGAAAGAGTTAGCTTACAGAGGTTTTGTTCAAGATTCCTATGTTCTATGTTCAATTTTTAAGAAGGATGGCCCTGGCCCCAACAATGGTGCTCAGTATGGTGCACCATTTAAGGAGGAAGATTGGGATGATGACGATGATGAAGATGAAGGGAAAGAGGAGGTTCTTAATGGTCGAGAGGTTGGTGATGCTGTTCCTTCTCCTGTTGACTTGGAAATAACTATTAATCCCAACGATGTTGTTGCGTCAACAAGCTCCTATGCGCCAGGGACTGAGAGGGAATCTACTCTATTATGTTCATCTGAAACGTTGATGCCTAACAAAGACACAAACACGAGGCCAGTGGTGGCTGCAGATAGGAATGTTGCTTGTTCAGTGCTTCAGGGTTCTACTAAAGATGCTGTAAATGAGGATGATATCATGTCAATGTTGGATCATTTTACTGAAGAAAACCCTGAAACGAACGACTTGAATGGCCAATTGCATCAGATCTCGAAGGTTGATGATCCAATCTCAGATGGATTAGATATCTATAAAGACCTGGGAGATCTGGGTAGCCTGGTTGGATTTGGTGGACATAATAATGCGGCCGCTTTACTTGGTATGAACAATGGACAATATTTGGAGCTAATGGATCTTCAAGTGCCACTAGATTTTTCTACTGAAGCTGCTGAAGGACAAGTCCAAGTTGGTGGAAATCCTGTTCAGCCTTTCTTTGAATGGGATGAGGGTGTCAGGCGACCGTGAGGGATTTTTCTTGGTACCGCCATCCATTGTGAATTTGTGAGATTGCCAGTACATGCAATTTAAAAAGCAATTTTTGTTAGGAGTCATAAAGAATTGTAAATTTTCATTTGGGAGTTATTTGATTTATAATTTGTTTCAGAACTGGCCATTGTGGGATTAATTAATACATTTTGAATGCTTATAATCAACTTGATCCCATTTCTTGTGTTCCTTTATGCTATTTCTTTCTCTTGGCTAAATATGTATTATGGCCTGCTATTCTACGAGTTGTTTTATTCCTGTTTTAGACTCTGGGCATGAATTTCTAGATCACGTGCCAATTCTGCCAATAAGATTTGGTTGTGAAATAAGTCCTTTAATTTAGGTTCCTACGACTGGAGAAAGACGAGTTCTGCCTGTTCCTCTGTTTCGGGTCTTGCTCTGTCCAATGCCATGCTCTTTTACTTTTTTCATGTAATTGATGGGTCTGATGCGGGCAAAGCATTTTGGTTTTGTTGGTTGCTGGTCATGTAATGCAAAATTTCTTGCTTTTGGATTTTATCTTGCATTGCTTTCCAGCAGAAGGAATGAGGTTTGGGAGCAGAATTTTTGCACATAAGATATATATACAGAGACACACACGTACATATATCCAGAGATCGAGTGAAATCAAGTAAAAGTGGAACGACAACAACTGCCGCAGTGGAACAGATGTGCTTCCATGAACCGCAGTAACCGAAAAAAACTGCAATAAATAGGAAGTAGCGTATCCTTGTACAAACGCTCTACCACTAGTGTTTTTATCAGAAATTTATTACCACATGGCTTGTTTTCCACAAGAGGAAACTCGTCACAACACAACACAGCAGTATGTAATATAAATAACTATTTTTTTTCTTTGGATTCTCATTGACTAGCAATAGCAATGATTAAAACAATTTGTGATTTGAATTTATATAGATATACAAGCATTTATAAACCTCATCTAACAATTTAAAATTTTCAATATTATTCTTTCACAGTATATTATTCAGAATCTTTGGCCTCCTCATGCATCTCCCCTTTCTACTTGATAGAATTTAGCCATTTATCACCTTCATGATCATATATTATGATTTTAGGCACTGTTGCAGCCATGATATGAAACACTTACTAAGCGGACTGCTTATATTGATATAAACTCTCATTAATTAATAATTTACTACATGTGGATCTAATATTTTAGACTACCTTCCTAGAGTACCGCTAGTCTACCTTAGAATGCATTGTACTTGTGAACAAAGAATCTTAGTTTGCTTCAAACTTCCAACCTTTACCAAGTTTTATTAAAAAACTTTCTCGAAGTTGGATACTAATTTGGAAATACCATGTTACCAAGTAATATTAGCTTTTTGAACATTTTCTAGCTTTTCTTTCCCTCCGAATCTTCCACTTCAAGACTCTGGTGGGTTCTTCTCTAAGTCCAGACTAATATAGCACCATAACAATCACATATTATTCTCTTAAAAACCTCTATATTTCGTTTTAAATTTTCAAAAAATTAGCTTAAAAACTATTATATTAAAATCAAGGGTAAAGTCAAAATTATTTTATAATTTAACACTTTGGGAATTGAGATGTTTTTTACAAAAAAAGTATGCATTTTGTGGTTTTGACATTATCATGGGAAAGTTTTTCTATAGTTATTTGTATTGTTTACTTAAATCATAATTCAAACATTATTTCATTACTTATTTAACATCCAATCCTTTTACCTCATGGATATCATAAATGTAAATTTTTTTAAAAAATTAATCTTGCTAATTTCATTGATATATTGATCCATATCAAAATTTAAAAATTAAATTCAATGGAAATAATTAAATTATTAAGAACATATATATAATCAATTCGGTAAACAAGCACTTAATATGCATAATTCAAATAATTTTTCAAAAGAATTTTCAAACATGAACATATGATTTTAATTCATTTTAATCATGTTCTAAACATCATAAGTTTTTCATAATTATAATGGCATAATAACCCAATAAAAAAAAGCTTTGCACATGGTAATCACATAACAAGGCAACTGAATTCGTAATCATATTTTCATGTATTTTGATGCAAAACCAAGGTTTTGATACCATTGTTGGATTTCATTAAAAGTATGATAACATAATAAATAAAAATTTTTTATTTTGAATTAAAAATTCAAAAAAATTTAGCATCAAAAACCATTTATGAAAAGTAAAAAAAAAAAAGAAGAAAAGAAGATTGTAACATACTCCTTCAAACTTTTAACTTCTTTATGATTATAGCAATCAAAAAATCCCAAGTGTAGGAGATATCTAAAGTATCTAGACCAAATAAAGAATATAAGTACCAAACTCTTTACTTTGCTTAATCAAATATCAAAGACTAGTTTGATGATTTGATTAATTAAATGTTTTGGTTTCTCTCCTTTTTTTTAATGAATATTGAATGTTATTTCTCTTAGAGGTAAGAAGCTTTTCGCTAAAAGGAAGAATAAGGATTATATTGAACCTAATTTGATTATAAAATTATATTTATAATCAAATATTAGGGTTATATGGAACCTGAATTGATTGGGCTAAGTCATGGCTTGTATTTGGCTTTATAAACCAAATCAAGCTTAGGCTTGAGCCCAATAAGATTAAACCTTTAAGCTTTTCAAACTTGGTCTATGCGACTTAGACTTTTAATTAAAATACTCTTAATAACTTATCATATAAATCCAAAACAATATTATATATTATTCCATCTGTAATTTAAACTTGTTTCCTCATTTGTAAGCATATGACATTTTGGATTCTTAATATGTTGATAAGATATTAATATATTATTAAATCATATTTAATAATACAATAATATGCAAGTTAATAACAGTATCTAGTCATATATTATGACTATCTAAATGTTAAGAGGTTAATAATTTGACAACAACCCTTCTATATTACACGTCATTGTAATGAACTCCTTTCATGATGTTTTATCTTGTTTAAGTTTAAGTATGAATTATCGTCAACTCAATGTATGATCAAGTAATGTTAGATTATGCCCTAAACTTGGTAATTCACTGCCCTAAACTTGGTAATTCACTAAAATGCCTTTATGAATCTCATCTAATTTTAAGCATTCTACTTTGGCTAAAGATTCCTGAATATCATATTAGTACATGAACATTAAGATAATTTTCTTATAATTAAATTAGGATGATGAATCCTTTATTGATATATAAATACCTTCAACTACTCTTATACTATACCCAATCTCCAAACTATAAATGCCTCATATGAAGGAATAAAATATAAGAGGTAAAGTATAGTAATCCATAGTTAAGATAACTTGATATCTTAAGTATAAGATACTTGCACTATTGATATGAGTGAGATATGATTTCATAAACATAGATTAATTATCCATATAAAATCTCACTGGCAATATCTCTAATCAAATAGTATTATATTGCTCATCCATATGTTTACTTTAACCATTTCATATCATAATGAATAAGAATCACTACTATGGAAAGTATAACATGTGTTGATCTATTTGCATTAATAATATTCATTCTTATTAACACCATGATCAAAGATAATTTAGATATTAAACATTTGTATATAATAGGAATCTTTTATCATATACTCTTCATTATTCTACTGTACCATTTCAATATCTTTGAATTTTTCATTTAGTGTAATGCTTCATGTAAAACAAGCATAATTAAATATAACATTAAATAACAAATAATTCCTTTTTATTAATAAATGATAATATAACATCTACCTGGTGAAACATGCTTTCGTATAATGATTAATAAACCTCGTATCATTTGGAATAATTTAATCACTCTACCAAGGATGAGTCATCATTTTTTATATTTGAAAAAATATAACCATTCTGTTTATATGCATACAATTTTATGTAAACTAATGACTTTATATTATCACCTTTATAATGTCTATATACATGTAATAATTGCATACACAATATAAAACTTATTAGAGTATATCAAGTCCTATAACTCAGAATAATTAAATATCATTACCTAAGGATTGATTGGTCTCTCCTCACCTTCAATGTCTTTAACCTGCATTCATCAAATGATAAATGTTGAGTATAAAACTTAGTGGTATGTAATGATTTAACAATTATATAAGCTAAAAGATATAGATGTATTTGTAAACAATATGAACTTATAAAGGTATTATAATGTATAATATATATTTACTTGCATACCTAACAAAGGTATCATTTTCATATGTTTATATATATAATATACTTAGTACCTCATCCTATCTCAAAATAAACTTTCCATAGCTTATCAATTAACCATCATATTAGTACATGTTATACCATTGCATTGTATTATGCAAATGGCATGAATGACATATCAATGTTGTCCTTGATATCTTATATGCCATTCACAATCTCATAGAACATAATAATACATCAATGAGAGTTAGTATCAACCAACCTTGAAAATATTTATCTCATTGTATATGGCATCATATTGAGGAATGATCTTAAAATATAAATATAGTTTCATTGATCTCATTATCAGACCTATACTATGATACCATTTTTCAAACGTACTTCAAACTATACATTAAATATCATGGTACTGTGATATTGTATGATCTTGCATGCAACTATGCATTTTATGTTACATAATCATACAGTATCTTCCCCCTTTTATTACTTTATCATCATAATTCTATCATCATGTTATTGATATCCCTTGAGTCTAATCTACAATCCTAGATTGTCCATATGACCATATCTAATTGTGCATAATATGTATTGGTTTCATATATAAAATATATTTTTTTATTTTATCTAGTACTTATTTGCCTTTTTTATTCTTCCATCATATTCATATATTTATGTCTCCTTTATTTCTCCATCATATTTTTATATATCAATGCCTCCTTTATTCCTCTACCATATTTTGATGCTTTAATGCCTCCCTTATTCTTCCACCATATATTTATGTTTCAATACCTCCCTTATTCCTCTACCATATATTTATCCTTATTCCTCTATCATATGTCATGCTAATGGAGTATGATGCATGAGTTTTCCTAACTATCATTCTATATGCTATTTTGGCAAATAGTCTCATTTCCATTTCCATCATATCGTATCTTCATACATAAATATCATTCATGAATATAAGATAATTGATTCATCAATCAGTGTCTAACTCATAATAATTTTACCTCTAAACAAGCCTTCCATTTACTTATCGGTGTCAATTCCTAACTTAATATTTATCAACTCATATAATATCATGTATCATATTAATCAACGATTCATCCATATATCTTAACTCATATCACAATAACTTTATTTTAAACTCATTTGTAAATTAATAATGAATATACACCAACTTGTTTATTACAATGTCAACCTTTGATTAATGTAAAAATAATGGCCTTTCCTTATTATCATATGTTTTAATTCATTTCATAATGAGAGTGAGGCTCATAGGCCAAAATAAGTAATGATGTCATTCAAAATATATGTATGTGTCTAAACATTCATATTTACTATCTATGCTTGAAATGTCCATATATATGCATTATTTTCCTTGCAATATTCTTTATAATATTTATTAACATTATTATTCTTGTACATTTCTAATACTCACTTAATTAAGTTTTATATTTGGTACTTTAAAATAATATGTCTATTTCACACATGATTAAGTCTTTGCTATGTTACTATATATGTAATTTATTAACTTTCGTTAAGAAATGTATATTTACTACTTCTACTTATTATCATATAGAGCAAATTAATAAAATCATTTTATTATATGCAAAAGCCATTTAACGAGAATACAAGTTCCATTTAGTTGCTTTATTTAGTAGTTTTATAGCTCTTATATGCACTAATATATATATATATATATTCATGCGGTTGTAGACCTTGACTTTTCACCCATATGCTATATTTTTGGGTTTTCTTTGATTTGGCTTGGTACAGGTCCCTGATGTCGATCCCAATTTGCATACACGCCTTTTAGCCTCCCACGAGTGATCTAAACATGCAAAATATGTTACATTTTGCTTGTGAAAGGCTGAGCACATAACATGTATTTTTTGATATGTGGAGCATATAGTGCTTCATGCTTTGCATGTTCAGTGGATATACGCATGGTGTGCAACCTTTGCCCATGTAAATCTAATATGCTCCATATGTCACCATGCATTTATGATCTAAATAATGCTTATTATGCATGGGGTGCACATCCCAATGTGCTCTTATTGGGCAGTGCACATAGGTGGATTTTGCTACATGCTGGGCATGGACTGCTACATGCTATGCATATAACCTATTTATAGGCTATATACTATGCACATCCAGTGTAATTTCATAGAATCCCATATTGTTTGCTTGCTTTTGGCAACTAATGACCCTCACCTATAAATATAAGCCATATGTTTATGGGAAAAGGGGTTAAAAATTAATAAAATTACACCTAAACTTTACCAATTTCATTTCTCACTTAATTAAGTTGTTAATTAGGATTAGAGACTAATTAATCCTACTTTAAATCCTTAATCATGTTTTGAATCAAGATTAGAAGCTAATCTCTATTGGTGAGTATGGAATGCTTCTTCCTTTTCTCATTTTTTCTTCATTTCTTTGTGGGTTTTATGATTTTGCTTGATTTTCCTTTGATTAGCTTCAATCATGAATGTTGTAGTAGCATTCATAGCTTAATCTTAGCTAAAATGATCTATGATAGTCACATATTTGCCTAAATCTATGATTGATTCATATTTTTGCTTAAAAATTTGATTTGGTTTGATTTTCACTCATTATGTGCAACACATAACCATCTATGTAGCCATACGTAACCTATATGTAGCACACATCACATTATATATGGTGCATATAACTGTATAATTTTCATGTTTTTTTTATGATTTTCACTCATTTTTAGTTATTTTTCGATGCTAATCAAAATTTTTAGAAGCATTAATGGTTTCACAGTAACCTTGATAATCTGAATTCATCATACATTGATCTAATTTGATTAATTTTGGCTTCAAAATTAAAATTTCAAGTTAAATGTTTATTTAATTTGTTGATTATTACAATTGATATGATTAGTTTGGATTGAATGTGTTTTCCATCTCTAATTGACACTTGAATGATGTTAGAGTTCTCTAATTTCATTATGCCATGATTGCTTTATGTTGATTTGCCATTAAATCAATTAATTCTCTTGTTTTCTTAATTAAATGTCATTTAATTGTGTTTTAATTATGTCACTTAACATGTTTTGCTTAATTAGATGTTGTTTCATTTCCAAGTGATGCCACATCTGATCTTAGAATCTTCTAATTATGCTTTAATTGATTTTGCCTAAAATTGATTTTTTTTTCATGATTTTCATAATCCAAATTTTGTTTATTCTTGAATTTTCATGAGTGTTGGCATTATATTCATCAAACTTTGGCCCTTGATTCATGCTTTTACATGGCATCAAATTGGTCATTCATGTCCTACATCTCATTTATTGCTTAACGTTTATTCGTTTGTTTGCATTTTCTATTTGTTCATTTTGGTTCGTACTGCCCGAGGCTATTTTCTCAAGTAGAGGAGATGTTGGTTAATGTCTTAGATTATTGTATCATGAAAGATCCTTTGTAATAGAATAAGCTTCTGTTTTATTTCCCTGATATATGTATGATTTCGCTTTATTTCATTGTGTATCCCCTATCTCTCTCGATCCCTTTCTCTATGCCATTATTAATTTGTATTCGTGATGCTATGCCTTATTATGCTACTATGCATGCTTTATCATTACTATATGATGTATGCTATATATGTCATGCCTATGGCATGCCATCTTTACATATCATGCTTATTCCATGTTATCATTTAACATGTCATGCATATTGCATGTCATCATTTCACATGCCATACCTATGCTATGTCATCATTTCACACGTCATGCATATGCCATGTTATCTTTTACATGTCATGCTTATGCCATATCATCTTTTACATGTCATGCCTATGCCATGTCATCTTTTACATGTCATAACTATACCATGTCATTTCTCACATGTCATGCATATGCCATATTCCATTTACCATGATTTCCATATCATATTTACCATGCTATATTTACTATTATTGTTACCATGCTATATCATGTTTTGTACTTATTTCATGCTTATGAATACTTGCATGCCTAGGGTAATTAATTGGACTAAAATTGTAAATTCAAACTTAAAACTCTAAGGGAATAAATCTTGTCATACCTTACACCTCTTATAAAACATGACATGCTCTCATAATATGCTTAACAGATTCTACTTCGATGCTAAAATCTGCTAAACATATTACAAAGGATGTTAAAAATCAATTATTAAGAAGTTATAAGTATTAAGAAGTAATAGTAAGATCGTTAATCAAATGTAGCGGTATAAAAATTTTGATTATATTTTGATCGTGAAAATTATAGAATTTAAAAATTTTACTATCATTAAAATAAAAGCTTTCAAAAAGAAGTTTCATAAAATCCAATAAAATCTTTGCATGATTAAATACTCTGTAAGTGACATTGTATTAAAAATCTGGTCATACCATTTTTCATCAAAAATCTGGTCATACCATTTTTCATTAACTTACATAACATTTGGATAAAGTAAATAGTATGGATAAAACTATCATTTAAAAACAAGTATATATTAAACCAAAACACGATATAGATATATAATTAGCATTCATTTTCTCTGGGTAATATCGTGGTTGCATACTTATATCATGTTAAATATAAACATACATAACGTGATAGATACCTAAATGGTCCCTTCCAACAATTTTAGCTTGCCAGGTGCAAATCTCGTCAAATCTTAGTTTCTATCACTTCATTAATCTGCGTTCATTGAAACAAATGCTATGTATAAACTCAGTAGTGCATAATAAATAAAATCAAAATTATGATATAAAATGAATATCGTTAAAAGCAAGATCAAATACCCTTTTTACTGAACAAATAAAGATTAGTTAACAAGATAACATTTTTAAGAAATAAGGTGATTGTATATCATAACAAAAACAATATCACAATATAAAATAACATCTAATAAAATATAGAACAAATAAAACCTTATATTAAAAATGGAATCAAAACATATAATCTTATTTATAATTATCGTCTGTCCTTTATCTTTATCACAAGTTATAGGAAACCTGTAACTCGGATGGGAGACAGGTTTAATCCCACCCCGAAGGTGACTAATCTCATATATTTGGATCACAAGTTACAATAATGAATTACTGTAACCCAGATGGGAGATGGGTCTCAATCCCATCCCTAAGTGATCATATACTATAGCATGTACACCTCTCATTAGGAAGGGACCAAATATCTCAACCTCTGACCCAATGAGGAATATCTCATCATCATTTATCTGTCTCGCTGCAATCTATCTGTTACCGATTATGAACAAATATTCTCTTTTCAAAAAAATTTTATCAAATCAAAGTCAAATCAAATGAAATCATAAGGTATCAACTCAAACTCAATCATTCAATTAAAATACATTTTCATATTAAAGAATCCATAAGCAATATGTACATCAATTCTGTAATCAATCATATAAAATAGAAAATTAAACAACTATTTTAAATAAAATCATTTTTAAAGTAAATATATATTTTATGTTTATTGTGCATGCACCCCTCATGGAATTTCCTTTCCACTTCTTTTTGTTTCTAGTTCACTTTTTGTCTCCTTCAGCTTAGAAAGAGATTTTCTTCTTCTTCTTCTTGTTCTTCTTTCTTAAGGGTTTGACTTTTTCTCTCATTTTCTCTCATATTTCTATACTTAATTTAATAAATATAAGATTTATAATTGAATAAGACTTGTATCTTTTGTAAAAAATACCACTTTAGCTCTTAATTTTATGAGAAATTACACTTTAGCGCTCAAACTTTAAATTTTACCAAATAAGTCCCTCCATAAACTTTAAATATCAAATTACAATGAAACATGATGCTCTAGAGCATACACTAACAAACTCCTACTTACGCTAGAGCCAATCATGCATAAACTTCAATCCCATAGAAGTTACTTACCTGTCATGCTTGCTCTGGATCAATGCCTTAGTGAGAGGGTCTGCCACGTTTTACTTTGCAGGAACTCTATTAACATCTACTTCTCCTCTAGCAATGATCTCCCTAATCAAATGGTATCTCCTAAGTACATGTTTGCTCTTTTAGTGAGATTTGGGCTCCTTTGCTTGGGCTATTGCTCTATTGTTATCACAAAATAGAGGAATAGCTTTTGCACCACAGGGAACCATACCAAGTTCATTAATGAACTTCCTTATCTACACAGCTTCCTTTGCTATGTCCGATGCAGCTATGTACTCTGCCTCCGTTGTAGAATCTATTATGGTCTCTTGTTTAAAACTCTTCTAAACAACTGTACTACCATTCATCATGAACACATAACCTGATTGAGATTTGCAATCATCTTTATTAAATTGGAAAGTGGGATCTATATACCTAGTTAGCTGCAAATCCCCTTCTCCATATACTACGAACATATCCTTAGTCCTTCTTAAGTACTTGAGAATATTCTTCACAACTGACTAGTGTTCTTCTCCATAATTAGATTGGAACCTGCTTGTAACACTCAAGGAGAATGCCACATCTAGTCTTATACATAATATAGCATACATGATGGATCCAATTATTGATGCATACGGAATCCTAGTCATGTGATCTTTCTCATCTTGTATCTTAGGACACCATGCTTTAGAAGGATATTTCTCATGTACCATGGGTATATTACCCTTCTTTGAAAGATCCATGCTAAACCTCTTTAGCATGTTGTCTATGTAAGTAAACTGTGAAAGACCTATAAGCTTTCTTGATCTATCTCTATAGATGTAAAACCATCAGGTTATATTATGTACACTTCCTCAAGCAAATTTCCATTAAGGAAAGTTGTTTTTACATCCATTTGTGATATTTCATAATCAAAAGAAGTAGCAAAAGCAAGTAAGATTCTTATGGATTTAAGCATACTAGTGAGAAAGTTTTATGATAATTAATTCCTTGTTTCTGATGATAACCATTTGCCACCAAGCAAGCTTTATAAGTAACCACATTACCATCCATGTCTGTCTTCTTCTTGAAGACCGACTTGTACCCAATGGGTTTTATCTCTTTAGGTGGATCAACCAAAGTCCACACTTGGTTCTCTGACATGGAATCCATTTCAAACTTCATGGCCTTCAACCATAAGTCATATTCTGAACCTTTCAAAACTTCATCATAGTCTATGGGCTCATCATTCTCAACTAATAGGATTATCTTATTCTCATGAACAAGGAATCCATACCTCTTTGGTATAGTTCTTATCCTAGTTGAGTGTCTGGGAGCTTGTGTTTCCATAGGTTCTAACTCTTCATCTGTAGGATCAATCGGTTGATTTGCTTCATCTTGTGGTGATTGAACTTTATCAAGATCAATCTTACTCCCACTATATCCTTTTAGAATAAATTCTTTCTCTAAGAAAACAATATGCTTTAAAATAATCACCTTTTGTTCTAAAGGAAGATAGAAGTAATATCCTATGGTTTGTTTAAGATATCCTACAAAATAACATTTATTAGACTTTGCCTCAAGCTTGTCTGACATTATCCTTTTAATATAAGAAGGATAACCCCATACCTTCAAATAAGATAATATGGGTTTCTTGTTATACCACATTTCATATGGTGTAATTTCAACCAATTTTGATGGTATTCTGTTCAAAATATGAACAGCAGTCTCTAGTGTATAACCCCAAAATGATTTGGGTAATTCTGTAAGGCTCATTATGAATCAAACCATTTCTAATAAAGTTCAATTCCTCCTTTTAGATACACTATTATGTTGAGGTGTATATGGAGGTGTCCATTTAAATAAATCCCATTATCTCTTAGATGTTTAAGAAACTCTTGGCTTAGGTATTCACTACCTCAATCGAAACAAAGTGTTTTGATAGTCTTACTAAGTTGTTTCTTTACTTCATTTCTGAATTCTTTGAACTTCTCAAAAGCTTCAGATTTGTGCTTTATTAAGTACAAACATCCATATCTAGAATAATCATCTATGATTGTAATGAAGTAGTTGTATCCACCTCTGGCATGTATGGACATAGGACCACATACATCTGAATATATGAGTTCTAGTACCCTTTAGCTTTTTTACCTTTTCCTTTAAAAGATGATTTTGTCATCTTGCCTAATAAACAAGATTCATATGTTTTATAAGATTCAAAGTCAAATGAACCCAAGTTGCCTTGTTTATGCAACTTGGACATGCGAGTACTGTTTATATCCCTAGACGATAGTGCCATAGAAAAAATGGATTAAGAGTATCAACTTTGATTCTCTTAGTTTGAACATTGCAAATGAGGTCTGTATTATTCAGTATATAAATTCCATTCTCAACATTTGCAAAACAGTAAAACATACCATCTTTAAGCATTGAACAACCATTGTTATTAATGGAGAAATTAAATCTTTGTTCAACAAGATAAGATACTGAAATAAGAATCTTATTTAAGCTTGGAACAAAATAATAATTATTGAGTTCTAGTTTTAAACCAGAAGCTAAGTGCAAAATATAGGTTCCTTCTTCTAATGCAGCAACTCGTGCTCCATTAGCAACCCTAATATCTGCATCATTCGTACTTAGCCTCCTCTTGCTGACCAGCCCCTGCAAATCATAACAAATGTTAGATGCACAGCTAGTATCTGATACCCAACTCTTGTTACTATAAACAACATTAAAGTTAACCTCAATTATAAATATACTTGAAGAAGAAGCACGGTTCTTCTTTACTAGCTCCAGGTACTCCTTGCAGTTTCTCTTCCAATGCCCATCCTTATTACAATGGAAGCAAATACCCCTAAGGGGTTTCTTTGCAGCTTTCTTACCCATACCACCTTTGGTCTTTAGGGCTGGCTTGTTACCCTTCTTCTTGGTAGGCCTAGAAGAACTAACTACTAGTGCTGCTTTAACACTCATTTTATTGGCTTCCTTAATGTATTTCCATAAATTAATAAGCTCAATGATGGTAGTTTCTCCCTTATTCATTTGATATTCAAGCATAAACTATGCATAACTATCAGGTAGGGACTGCAAAATAAGGTCAATTGCCAACTCTTGTTTCAGTCTAAAACCAAGACCTTTTAGCCTCTGTATGTAGCCATGCATCCTAATGCCATGAAGGACTATTGATGACCCCTCTACCATCTTGCACCTAAAGAGTGCCTTTGAGAGCTCAAATCTCTCAATCCTTGCTTTTTCCTCAAAAAGCGTTTTAAGATAAGTAGCCATAGTACGAGAGTTCATAGTCTTGCATTGATTCTGGAGATTGTTCTCCATAGCTCCTAGCATAATTCTGCTGGCCATCTCATCCTCTTACTTAAACTTATTGTAAGCATCTTTGACTTCTTCAGAGGAGTTAGCTATAGGCATGTGTGGATATGCCCGATCTAGTACATGGACTATCTGTTCACCTTTCAAAACTATTTTGATTTGGTGAATCCAGTCTATGTAGTTGGATCCATTTAATTTATGTTTGATAATTATGTGGAGATCAACTTTTCTTAACATTTTTTATAAAAATCTTGAGAAAAGTAAGAAATAATGCGTTATTAAAAATATTATGTATTTTAAAAACATAATAAGGTCTTTTATTAGTTTTATCTTCTACTATTTTATTACGAACTAATAGCCCTAAACTACTAATCCAGGAAGGTCGCGCTTTGCCCTTCTTGGTGGGTCAGTATCCAATGACCATTAAGCCTAATATTGAGTATGCTCAACAAATTGAAACTTAATGTCAATAAGTAGACATCTCCCATGTCAATCATATCTCTATATGACTACTAAGTCATTGGGTTATCAACTTCTCTTGATACTTATGTTATCACATATAACATAATTCCCCAAACCGTCCTATAAAACATTTTAGCTAGGGTATGCCCAACAAATAAAACATTTTATTTAAATCTGATCCATGTTTTAAAACTTGGATATACCCCATGTAAAATAGGCTTGAGTATGCTTAACGACCTGAATGACAAGAAGCTCTCCACCCTTATCTTAGAAAATGGAAGGCCTTAGATTTATATTCCTTTGAGGGTTTTATTTCCTTTTATGTCATTAAAAACATTTAAGGTGGGTATGCACAATTGGTGCATCGTGCATAGTCTTGGCTCATGCATGCTATGGCATGCTCATGCAACTCATACATACATCATTATAGCAATTTATAATATGATGATTATGGACTTCT
>CANYBF013070321.1:0-12827 GCA_948192965.1 Dalechampia spathulata | reverse complement strand
CATTTTCTTGAAGAATTTCATGAAGTTACAAAAATCATTCCAGGTAATAGATTTTTAATTCAACTCTTATTTTCTTTCATTTCATTTTATGTAAAATTTGATAAATTATTGACTTATCTAGTCAATGTGGTTAATATTATTGCATGCACTGAATATCCAACATCTAATTTATTTCTTCCTGAGCTTTATAATATCAAGATGTTGTTAGATAAGAAATATACTGAAGAAAGTGGTTTGTTGCACTCAATGGTTACAAAGATGAAAGAAAAATTTGATAAATATTGGGGTGATTGTAACTTATTGATATCTATAACAGCTGTTTTAAATCCTAGGAATAAGATGCAATTAATAAAGTGGTGTTTTCCTTTAATATATTCAACAGATGACTCTATTAAGCATATTATCAGTGTTCGGGAGACTTTATGGTTGCTTTATGATGAGTATCTTCATGAACATAGGACTTTTAATACACTTGATAAAGATGCTTTGATTGCAGATGGAAAAGAGAGTTCTAGTAGCTTTACTATAAAAGGAAAAACTAGAGGAAGAGCTCCTTTTTATAGTTATATAAGGAATGTTGAATCTGTAATAGAGCAAGTGAAATCCGATTTGGATGTTTATTTAGAAGAAGGTGTTCATATTTGTGAGGATGATTCAAACTTTAATGTATTGGAATGGTGGAAAACTAATAATTTAAAATTTAGAGTATTGTCAAAAATGGCATGTGATCTACTATCGATCCCAATCACAACTATAGCTTCTGAATCTGCCTTTAGTGCTGGAGGTCGAGTTATTGATCCATATCGAGCATCATTAGGAGTATCTACAATTCAAGTTTTATTATGTGGTGAAGATTGGTTACGTGCATTTTATGGGATTAAAAGAAAAAAGAAGGTAACTTCATTTTTAAAAACTATTTGTAATTATTATATTCTTACCTCTATATAACTTATTCTCATTATGCTTATTATTGTTATATTGTAGGCTAATGAAGAGATCAAAGAGTTCATCATACCTTGATAATAAAACAAGAAAATTTGATGTTCATTATGTATTTCACTTTTACAAATTGTTTTAAGTTTGACTTTATGGATATTTGTAGTTTCCATTTTAAATTTTGAATGTTTGTAAAGTGAATTTTAATATTTGAATATTTTTAGAAATATTATGTCATTTTAACAGGTTTTATTTTTGAATTGTTTCTATTCAATATGTTTTCAAGTTCGAATTCAAGCTTGATTTCGAGTTTGTTTTCGAGCTTGATTTCGAGCCTGTTTTCGAGCTTGATTTCGAACATGTTTTCGAACTTGTTTAAGAGCCTATTTTCGAGTTTTAATCGAGTATGTAATTGAGCTGAGCTCAAGCCGAATCCGAGTCGAACTCGAGCCTTATAAATTCGATCTCGAGTCAAGCTCAAGCTTTATCATTCAAAAAAAATTCGAGCTCGAGCCGAGCTCAAGCTTGTTCAAAAACTCAAGAGTCGAGCTTGAACACTTAAATACTTGGCTCGACTCGACTCGTTTACACCCCTATTCATACACAACAATCCGAACTCATATATTTCAAAAATCACAAAAAACTCCATCACTTTAATCAACTTATTCCTTAAAATAACTCAAAATCATTTATTTTAAGCATAATAGCAACTAAGTCTTTTTTTTATGATAACAAAATCAAACATTCAAACTTAAATTTTTTTTAAAAAACCTAATTGAAAATAACACTAAAATGAAAATGGGTTATGATTTAAATGACTTATTTTTGCATAAATAATTTCATTAACTTTATTGTTTTCAATATTTATCCAAATTTCCCCCTTGTTTCTTTCAAAAAGCCCAATGCAAACCCATAAGAGATGGCAGCCCAAGTTATGCATTAGGACACCGAGTCCACGGTTATTCCTCCACGTCATTATGATCCGTGACCCATTCTCCTAGGAGGTCATGCCCATGGGCCGCAGTTCTACTTTTGAATTAAATGGATATCCATCAAGAGACTTGGATAGTCCATTAGGAGAACCAATATATCCAACTTTATATAAATATAAAATAAAATTTTAGTTTCTTGAATTATAAATAATAAAAGATATAAATAGTGTTTCCTAATTCAAAAGTTATATTATATGATTCGGTTATCAATTATGATAATTACTTTGTAATTTATTAATATAAATACTTTTCGATAAATATAAAATTATATTAAAATAATAAAAGAAATGGATAAGATTGGGAGTAGAAAGCAAAAGAAAATGGGTTGGTGTGTCAGAATAAAATAATTTGACCACAAGGGGATTACGGTTTTCGGGTCAACCGGATATCCGAAAATCCATCAATATTAATTTTGACCAATTTTTGAAACATAAAAAGTAGTATTAAAAGGAATGCATCACTATGCTTACGTCATAATTTATGACGTCATTCATTACCACATTTTGAAAGGACAACAACACAGAAGGAAATCCACCTCTTCTTCCAACTAAGTGGTAGGTTTTGTTGACTTTGACTCCATAAAACAACAAAAAGCATCACTAATTCAAATAAAAATCATACATTTTCCTTTGATCCCAAGTGTTTCACCTTCTTTCTAGATGAATAATTATTTTTTGTTCATTTTTAATTATTTATTTTATATTTTTTTTGTTGCCAAATGATTATTTATTAAGTACATTAAGGTAAATATGATTTTTTTCTAGTAAATGCTTATTCAACTCTAAGAATATTAATAAATTGTACATTCAATATTTTTGAAAGATATTTAAGTAAAATATTATATTGATAAATGGATTTTTAAATATTTATAAATAATAATAATAATAATAATAATCATCATCATCATCATCATAAATGAATAGATACAATTAGAAAATAAATAAGTTCAAACGAAGTATACTGATTTGACAAAAATTATTCGTTAAATATTTCTAAAAATATTTTAATAAAACATTACATTAATAAATAAAATTTTAAAAATAAGGAAAATTAATAATTAAAAATTAATTAATAGATAGTATCATATAATAAAAAAGCTGAAACACTGGTATAATAATATGATGATTTGTTAAGTATTAGATATAAAATATTAATAGACTTTATTTAAAAGTTTAAATTTGAATCCATAAAATCTTAATAAATAAATAAATAAATAATTTTAATATAAAATAAATATTTATATTTTAAATCAGCATTCGGATGTTAAATAATAATAGATTAATTCTGTACGAATAAGGAGAAATTAAATTGTTTAAAGGATAAGTATGAAATGAATATAAAAATCAATGCACATTCCATACTGGTATATGATAAGATGGCATTACGTTGATTTGGCCAAAATAAAATCCATCATGTGAAATGCATTTTGGATCGTCCTTTGGTACCAAAAAAGGTGATGCCCTCACCCCAGAGACCCCCACCGCCCGACCCGACAGGCATCGTGAGGGAGGTAAATCACGGTACTCCAGCGGCCTCCTAGATGGGGATCCAGGTCTTGGTGCCCACAAGGAGTCCACCCAGAGGGCGTAACTCCCACACTGCGGCTACCAAGACTCGAACCGTGGCTCTTTGGTACCAACACCACACCCGATTACCAACTGGGCTACACCCGTACGAGTGCATTTTGAATCGTCCTTTTCTGGTGGCATGTTGTTATCCTATTTTTGTTCTTTTTTCTTTACTTTTTCCTTTTAGTACGATGAATCCAATTCATAGATATATTCACTTTTATTTTGAAACATAAACATGTGTGTTAATATCATATCATTATCGATCTTTAATATATATTTTTTAAAAAATATTATACTTATAATATCTTCCTGTATAAATCAAATTTTTCTTTTATCCGTATAATACCAAAAGAGTTGTTTTGAACACGGCCAGAAAGACTCGAATTACAGTCAAGAGAAAGAGTCGAGGGGAGGAGGAATTGCCAGGAGGAAGG
The DNA here is from genome assembly GCA_948192965.1 of Dalechampia spathulata. Taxonomy (NCBI): domain Eukaryota; kingdom Viridiplantae; phylum Streptophyta; class Magnoliopsida; order Malpighiales; family Euphorbiaceae; genus Dalechampia; species Dalechampia spathulata. Next base: position 8,894 of record CANYBF013070321.1, on the reverse strand, counting down.
GTCGAGTCCCAGAGAGCTGTCAGCCACACACATGAGGATGATGAGAGTGTGATGTCGCAGACAATGATGCAATCTTGCCTGAGTCGGTTCACCGCCACCACCAATAATATTCTTTGGGGAATTGGGTTGGTGGAATTAAACACAAATGGGTATCCATTTCCTTGCATGTTTCCTACAATTTCTTGTCATCTTTCAAAATAATCATTTTCAGAGTATGCATTTCAATTATATATTATCATAAATCTTAATTTAATTATCACTATATCTATTTTAATTTCCTTCCATGTTTTACCAAGTCAAATATTAATGATAAAATACACTAAAAATGATACCTTCAATTACACGTTAGGTTATTCTACCATGCTTTCTTTTGTGATGGAAACACATGCATCGATTTCCCTTTCAAATTTAATCATCAAATAATTTTTCTAAATTTTAAATTAGTTGAAAATTTAGAATTAATTTTACATTTTTAATATAATTCTTAAAAATTAAGATTTTAGATTTTTTAGATATTAGATCCAAAAACTCTAATATATCCTAATAAATCATTAAACTTCATAAACCTTGAAAATAATAAGATAATAACATATAAATAAAACTTTTTTGTATTTATTAAATATAAGATTTACATGTAATTTTAACATTCTCCTCCTTTGAGTGCTACTAAATCTAGTTCAACTAGTTGTTAAATCATCATTCACTTTGTTACTGTATAAAAGAATTATTCGATCCAAAAGTTTAAACTTTTAAATTGAATAATTCTTTTATACGAGTCATATATTAGAAGGGTATTTAAATCTAAAACTCAAAATTAAAATATAAATTAAAAAAATAATTGATGTCAACTTAATAAATTAAATTAAATATGAAAACCAGTTGTACAATTTATCCTTCTAATTGAGTTGACAAAGACTTTAGGATATCTGATGAATAATAGATTATAGGGTTTGAGTTGGAATTATACATATATATATATATATATATATATATATATATTTGGAGATGTCAAATAATATTATTATCATAAGCAATATGTACTATGATATTCCAAAGAATTTGACCATCTCTTTTCATATCTTCTTTATTATATACTTTTTTTTCTTTCCTTGACAATATATATATATCAATGAAGTTGTTAGTTGAACATGAAGGGCTGTGTTCACATGTGAAGTTGAAGATTAATTATTGTCTGAATTGAAATTCATCTGCAGTAACTATTTTTCTAGAAAGAAAACTATATACGTACTATGACATCAATTTCTTCTAGAATTGAAAAAAATAATAAATCAATTTTTAAAAATTCTATCTCAATTTTAAATATGTAACAAATTAATTTTGAATTTTATATGAAATTTATTCTACTAATTAATGTGTGTGTGTTTTTTTTTAACTTATTTATGTAATTTAATTCAGTATAACACTATATTTGCATTTTCTAATGCTTCTTCTGCCTTTTTCATTTCTCAATTTTTATTTCATCTTTGAGTTGATAATAATGTCACTATGAAAGTCGTTAAATCTATTATTTTTAAAATTTTATAAAATTTAAATTATATTATTTGATTTAAAAATGAAATTTTTAGATTTAAGTGATAATTTTATAATAAATTAATAAAACGAGAGAATTCAAAAAGCTCTCTTCTTCGATTAGAATTCATCCATTATCAACATAATAAGTATAATAAAAATATAATTTAAAAATTAGATTATTAAAAATAATTAAATAATGGAGATGGGGTAAAGTTGTTATGTTGATTATGACATGAGATATTTATTACAAGACATTTATTACAAGAAAGCAAGAAAGAAAGAAAGAAAGAAAGAAAGAAAGAACACGTCATATATGTCATAAAATTAAGGTGGTAAGTTTCATGTGTTGCAATATTGTCAATGAATAATATATTTGTAATTAATTTCTTTGATGTTTATTCTCAACATGCCGACATTATTGAGGTTGTTGCTAATTACATTATCAACAATCTCATCTTCTTATGTTTTCCACTCATTTTTATTATTATCTTTTTAGAATTTAATCGATTATATGATAATTTAATTGATAATTTATTCTATTTAAATGAAGGAATTTAAGATTTAAATTTTGGTGCTTGTTAGTGATATTAAAAAGGTATAATTCAATTATTTAATTTAAAAACTTAAGCTGTTAAATAAGGTATGTGTATGCACCTTTTGTCAAATTTTAAAGATTAACAATTTAGATTTTTAAAGATCAAATTTTAAATCTTTTGATCGTAAAGATTCTAATATATTATATCATGAAATCATAAGATTTTAAAACTTAAACTATTATATGAGATTCATATTTAAAAATAACTAAGCACAAATCAAACTAATTTATTTATTTATTTGTTATTATCACTATTATTATTATTGTTATTGTCACTGAAATTGAGATTTTATTCTTGAAGTATATATCGATCAATATTATAAAATAAGAAACTAGAATAATACACTTGCATTATTTCATGAAAAATTCAAATCATAATCCTTAACTATGAATTTAACGAATACATTTGAAGGTTAATGATTAACATAATAGATATAAACTATCAAATTTTTTTTATAGATAATGATAATTACATTTTTGAATAATAATAATAATAATAATTTATTAATATTTCTTAAATATGATCATGACATCATTAAGAATGATTCAAATAAACAATTGACCGAACCTATAAATTTACTTAATTATATATGTTTATTTTTTGAGTGATTTATTAATATTATCTCATGAGGATAATATTTTATTTGACTATTATTTATGATTTTGATATTATTTTATCAATATATATTATTTTGATATATCTATAAACTTATATTAAATCACTTTTATTTTCATACAATGATTTTACGAATCTTAAAAAATTTCACATTCTTGTTTAGAAATTGCAAGTGAAAGAACATCATGAAAGATGCAGAAACTTATTGTTTATGATCCAAATTAATGAGAAAAAATTAAAAATATAATTTAAAAATTAGATTATTAAACATGATTAAATAATGGAGATGGGATAAAGTTGTTATGTTGGTTATGACATTATGATATTTGAGGATTGTGAAATAAAGATAAGAGAAGACATTTATTACAAGAAATTTCAAAGGTTTGTGGAGATAAACTTTAACTTGTATTTTGAAAGGAATTTACTAAGAAATTTCAAAGGTTTATAATTATTTATTTTGATAAAATATAAATAATATGAAGTTCAAAGATATATTCATTAGATTTATAAATATATGTGTTGTATGAATAGGATAGGAAATGGGAATTCAAGATATTTATCATTTCTAATCAATAATAAATTATTTAATTTCATATATTTGATTGGATATAATAAAAAAAATTTAATATAAAGATTTTTATTTTATTTTATTTTTTTAAAAATTAATATAATATCTAAATAATTAAATATTATTGAATTAATATATATTTTAGTTAATATATATTTTTGAATGGAAATCAATTTTTTCTTATTTCACTTTTACCCTAATATTGTAATATAAAGATGATAACATTACATTATATATTAATAACATTATATAATTAATCATATTCTTGTTAAAACATGAGGTGAGAGTTACATAATACAATATAATAAAACGTGAAAATGTGAAACATGAAGATATTTTTATTTTTATTTCTTGAAAATGGGTCGACTAGTTCACATCCTGCCTCAAAAGATCAAGGAGTTGTCAATTTCATCTTTCGGCCCTTCATTTGTAAAGCCATCCGGACGGAATTCTCGACCTACTCGAACCCATTCTACAATCATCGAACCATAATAATATTCAATACTATTTTTAATTATTATTATTTTATATTACATATTAAACAAAAAAAATGGGTCATATATCTATTTATATTATATATTATTTATATTGGATTTCACTCTTAACATCAAAACAAATATAATATATAGTACTTGTTTCATTCAAATTAAACTAGGATAAGTACTGGATGGATCAAAATTAAACTATTAATTAATGTAAATTTCAGGGTTGTTTTCGTAATATATCCGCGCCACATGGCCCGAAGGAATAATAATAATAATAATAATAAGGAGAAATTCTTAGGTGATGTGGGTTCATAGATCCACTAATAGTATATTGATATATGTCAATTTTTATTAAATATGAAGTATTCATTGATTATCATTTATATATTAATAATTAATAATAATTACATAAAATCAATATAAAATCAATCAATATTTGACATTTAATAAAAATTGACATGTGTCAACATATCATTAATGGGTCTATAATTCTACGCGATGAAGGTGGATAATCCAAAAATTTTTCCACTCATTACATATAATAACAACAGGAATTTGATACCTTAAGAAAACAAAGGAAGCGACGACATAAACTTGACGAACAACCAAAAAAAAAAAAATCTGATTAAAAAGATGAAAATTCAGATTACGAACAATCCGGAGAAATATACGATAAGAACGTGGATATACTCTGTTGGGATTTTTCTGTTTTCCAGTTCTTTCAGTTCTGACATTCTAGATATAGGAAAGAACAACTGGTTATTGGTAATTGTTTGACCAGCTTTTCCAGCCTTTCAGGAGTTTCTGTTCACACAAACCGACGTGAATCACGAACTGGAGTTACTTGTTTTAAAAAAAAAAAAAACCTAAAAGATACTTTCATACATAGTTTCCATATTAATGTGATTTTAGCTTACTTCTATTTATTTTATTTGAAAAATTTTAACTAAAAAATTCATATATTTTGTGGATTTGAAAGATTTATTATTTATTTGAATTTTTTTAATAAATTCATAAAATTATATATTTATAATTTCAATTAAATCAAGTTGAGATTTATCTAATAAAATCACCATATAATCATAAAGACATTTTAAATATCATATAAATTACTCGATGAACTAGTTTGATACTTCATATCCAAGAATCAACAAATTCGACTCCATATTATTTATAAAATTTTATATTTTTTTTCATTCATAATTATTTGATAATCATTATGAGTATAAATTTTACTTTTAAAGAGGTGTAATGTATATTTTTCAAAAAATAACTCTTGTTTTTTTTGTATTTATGTGAGAATATAATTTTTAAAATATTATTTAAATTTATGAATTTTATTTTTAACTCAAACAATAAAACATAAAAAAATTTCATAAAATTTAAACATGATAAAATTGGCATTTTTTAAATTGAAATAACAATGAATCGTATTTTAAAAAATTAAATAAAATAATAACCAATATGTTTGATTTATGGTTGAACGAAAATACATAAAAATTCTATTTATATCTATCATTTTATAAATCTTTTTTCATTTTATGGCATCATCATCTCCTTTGGTAGGATCCGAAGAAGCAACAAGAATAGATTATTGTGATGCGTATGAAACCTTATAATATGATTAAACTACAGATGAAAAGGAAGCAACAAGGAATTACAGACAAGTCGAAGAGATGAACAACAAAAAGGTCAACAAGAAACGCCTTCGGTCTGATTAGTTGGAAAGCAACTCATTCCTTTCCTCTTCCATCTTCGAACTTGTGTCCTTTTTTCCACTTGTTATCTGCCTTTTTTTGTTTGTTTATTGGTGTTATTGGCTTGACCTTCCAAGCTTTATCACCTTATCTTCTATTCCCATTTTTCCTTTTTATTATTACATCGACTTCATTTCCTTTGGTCTTTGTCTATTCCATAATTCATCTTTCAATTATTTTATTTATATATTTTAATAAATTTATAATATAATATAAAGAAAAAATGATATATGTAGAAATTTTATTTATTTATTTATTTTATATTAATTAAGGTATGGATTGGATGAATCAACTTGGTCTGAGATTTCCAAGTTGACGTCTCCAGCTCATGACTACTTTATCATCTGCTGCTTCGTGCAGCTTTCCTTCTTGTCCAGTTCCATGCCAACTGCCCCTCTCTCTCTTTTCCCCTTCTATATATCCCGTCTTGATTTTGTTTGTTTTCTCCCATTATCCTTGACCAATTTCCTCGGACTTGATTTCTTGCCAATTCTTTTACGTTTGCTCGATTATCTTATTCAGCTTTTATGGAGTCTACGTGGGTCAACACTTCTCTTGATCTCAGCATCAATACTTTCCACCATATCGATGCAACTCCGGTGAGTTCTCTTGAGTTCCGCACAACCCAGGTTCAGTTTTCACTTTTTCTTTCTTTGTCTGATTCGAGTTGTTTGTTGTTGTGAATGAATCAGAAGATGGATATGGAACCAGGTGTTCCTGGGCTTGGTCGGAAATTTCCGATTAAAGATGAGAACCCTTATGTTGATTCACAGGCTAGAGTTTTGTCCGACGAGTTGACCAGGATCAGCAAAGAGAACAAGAAGTTGGTTGACACGCTTACTGTTCTATGCGAAAATTACAATGTTTTGCGGAACCATGTAGCCGATTTGTTGACCAAGAAATCTGATAAAGAACTTAATTTCTCAGCATCTTCATCAAGGAAAAGAAAAGTTGAGAGTGAAGATTTTAGTAATATCATCAATAACGGTGGATCAAGAGGAAGCAGCTCCAGCGAAGAACTGGAATCAAGTTGTACAAGGTGGAAAGAGAGCATCAAAACAAAGATTTCAAGGGTTTATCTGCGCTCCGAACCTTCTGATACAAGTCTGGTAAGTTTCTTATGTAATTTTATGCAATTTTCTTCTCATAATTAGCTGGTTAATTAGATCTGGTATGAATCTTTGGCTTATGTTTCTTAAGGTTGTGAAGGATGGATATCAATGGAGGAAATATGGCCAAAAGGTTACTAAAGGTAACCATTGTCCTAGGGCTTACTTCAAGTGTTCATTTGCCCCAAGCTGCCCCGTCAAAAAGAAGGTGATAAACAAACAATAAACACTTTCTTGATCAACTGAACTTCTACTGAATGATTCACTAACAAGTCTGTTGATCGATTTTGTTGACGTTCAGGTGCAAAGAAACGCAGCAGATCTATCTATTGTAGTAGTAACTTACGAAGGAGAACACAACCATACGAACCTAACACAACCCGACTTGTCATCAGGCTCGAGCCAATGTTGCAGTACGAGCTTACGTGCGGTTCCCACTTCACCAGCGCCCATCATGAGAGTTCCCGTTTCGTCATCAGGTCACAGGACTGTAAGTCTTGACCTGTTAAATCCCAGATTAAACCAAGACAATACTACTGATGCTAAAAGAGCAAGTCAAGACAATACTACTGATGATCAAGCTCCGGAAATCCAACAGGCTTTGATCCAGAAAATGGCTTCTTCCTTGACAAGAGACCCAAATTTCGCGGCAAAACTTGCAGCTGCTATATCTGGAAGATTTAACCCGACCCAGATCAAGAAATTGTGAGATCAAAACCAGAGTTATGTTGGTGTGAAACTTTATAATATATTTATATATATCATGTACAGTTTTCTGCTTTTTATTTATTTATATAATTTTATATTTTGAATTTTCCAAGTGAATATTAATTTTCTGAGAAAAAGAGAATATTAAGAAATTATATTATTAAATATTTTTTTTATTTTTAAAGGAACTTAAACAATTTATTAGAAAATATTTATCATCAAAAATTTTATTTGACACAAAATATGGTTATAATTACCATTATAAATCATATTAAAAATCTTTTTATATATCCATTCAAATCTAATTAAATTAATGTAATATAGTATATATTATTATCAATATGAAAGGTTGATATAATATATATTATTTCAAATTTAGTTGTATTTAATATTGATGTAGCATATATAATTTTTAATCTAAAAATATATAAATAAAAGCGAGAAAAATAATTTTTAAAATTTAAATATAATATTGATAAAAATATATATATATATTATAATTATTAAATATAGATGAAAAGTAAACTTTGATATAGAAAAATAAGGTTTCGTGCATGAATTGAATTTGAATTTAAGTAGTTGGAGTGCTTGACTTCAACTCAAAGACTTGTGGGGCAACCGTACTATTATTGTACCTTCATTACTAAATTTAAATTAATCACTCACTAATTACATTTAATTACTTTTGCTTTGTCCTAAACCATCAATTAATCAACCCACTTAATTAAAATAAACATATTTAACAAGAATCGTTTTAATATTGGTTGATAGAAATTACAAACACAAATTTTATGTCATTAATTTATGATGGATATTATTTTAGCAAAATATATGTTGTAAAAATCATGATAATTTTGAAGCAACTTCATTTGAATATATCGATATATATTAATATTGATTATTTATTTTAGTATTTATCATATAAACCGATATAATTTTTAGTTTGTAATTAAATCATAAAAAAAGTCTGAAATTTTGAATTTAATTTTGCTAATAAATTGATTGAAGCTCATCCCATAAGTTTTTCTTTTTATCCTTTAACTTGATGGATGTATTTGCACACCCACTAATTTTTATTTTCACACTTGCTTTTATATATACTAGAGTTTCATAACGTGCGTTGCACGTTAGGATAAATTTTTTGACCCGTCATTTATAATAATTTTATATTTTATGTTTTCAAATTTTTTTGACCCGTCATTTGTAAGCATTATGTACTTATTTAAAATGTTATTTATATAATATTTTTATCCATTTTTTTGATAAAAAATGGGAGCAAATATTAATATTAATTAGCATATTATTAAATTAAATTAAATTTTATATAATTATTTTGTTAAATTTGAAAAATGTATGTCTTAATATGAATTAATGTATTATTAAATCATTATTAAAATTAACAAATTGAAAATGTAAACTAATTTATAATTTAAAAATAAATACTACTCATTTTATTTGTATTTATTAGATACTAAATTTTATTCAAAGTTAAAAACTACTAATTTTATTCAAATAGAAATACT
>CANYBF013069241.1:0-21905 GCA_948192965.1 Dalechampia spathulata | reverse complement strand
GATTAAGCACATTTCTTATTGATCATGGTTTTGATAAAGGAAAAGCGGATACTACACTTTTCATTAAACATTACAAGCATGACATTCTTCTTGTTCAAATTTATGTTGATGACATAATTTTCGGTGCTATTAATGAGAAGTTGTGCAAGGAGTTTTCTGAGTGTATGCAGGGTGAATTTGAAAGGAGTATAATAGGTGAATTGAAGTATTTTCTTGGACTTCAAGTGAAGCAATACGAAGATGGAATCTTCATTAACCAATTCAAATACACTCACGAAATGCTCAAGAAATTTGGCTTGGAAGATGCTAAAGCGAGCAAGACTCCAATGAGCACAACTACCAAATTGTCATTACATGAAAGTGAGAAGCTAGTCGACCAAAAGAAGTATAGAGGTATGATTGGTAGCTTACTTTATCTAACTGCATCTAGGCTTGATATTATGTTTGTTGTGTGTATGTGTGCTAGATTTCAATCATCTCCTAGGGAATCTCACTTAAGTGCTATAAAAAGGATTTTCAAATATTTGATTGGAACTATGCATTATGGCTTATGGTATGCTAAGAATGATTGCTTTAATTTGATTGCTTATTCTGATGCTGATTTTGCTGGTAATTTGCTTGATAGGAAAAGTACCTCGGGTACTTGTCATTTTCTAGGTAATTTCTTGGTTTCTTGGTTTAGCAAGAAGCAAAACTGTGTGTCTTTATCTACCACAGAATATGAGTATATATCCGTAGGTTATTGTTGTGCTCAAGTTCTTTGGATTCAACAACAATTAAGGGATTACAATATGTGTGTTTCTTGTACTTCCATTAAGTATGATAACACTAGTGCAATTAACCTCTCTAAGAATCCCATTCAGCATTCTAGGAGTAAGCATATAGATATTAGACATCATTTCCTATGTGATAATGTGTAAAAAGGGAAGGTTGTAGTAGATTTTGTTGATACGACTCACCAATTGACCGATATTTTTACTAAACCCCTAAGTGAAGAACGATTGAACTTTATCAAACATGAATTAGGGATGATAGATGGGTCATTTTTGAAATAGGTGTGATGGTGGACTTGGAAATCCTTTTCAATTTTCATAAAAATCTCTTAAAAATTTTCTCTTTTTTGGTCCCCGTACGGCTGTACGTACTGTTGGTACACCCGTACGGATTACTGCCTTCAAATCTACCAAGTCTGGTACGACCTATAATTTTTTTAGTACAACCGTACCTATGATCGTACTGCTGTACCAAATGTGGTATGCCTGTATGGGTCCTCGTGAAGAATTTCCTCTTATTTCCTTGTACGATCGTACGCCTAGGAGGGACGCCCGTATGCGATCTTGAATTCCAAATGTTTGTGCCTCGTACGGTCGTACGTCCTTCCCGTACGCTCGTACGCGATATCAAATTTCAGTTCATTTTTGGCTCGTACGCCTGTACGCCATGCCCGTACGCCCGTACGCGACACTGAAATCAGTTTAAAAACTCATTTTTTCAGTTTTCAATTCATTTTCACTCAAATTTCCTCTCAAATTTTCTCTTCAAATCCCTCCCAACCTCCGGCAATCTACTTAATCCTCTCCTATTCATCATTTTGGGTTTGTGTTTACTCTTTTCACTACTTTTTTAATTCCATTTTAACTGTTTTACTGCTTTTTCACTGCCTTTTTCAGTTATTTTCCATTTTTGATTATTCTAGGCCTATTTAGCTTTAGGTTCTTTAGAGTTTAATGCTTAGGATATTATTTTGAAACTGTCTGTCAAATTATATTGCTTTCAGTGCAGGTTTGAGTTTTTGAGTTTTTAAACTGCGCTGAATTTCTGCCGAAATTTTCAAAATTCTCATATTTTCACTGTTTTACTGATTTTTATTGTTTTCTTATTCCATTTTCATTATGACTGATCCTGCCGAGCATGGTGGCTCTTCCTCACGGAGAGTCAAACGCACCGTCCCTCCCGGCTCTGGCCCTCGTGGCACTACTACTGCTTCTACCGTGAGGTCATCCATTCTGAGTAAGAAAGTCTTTTCTCACTCTTGTTTTACGTGTTATCCTACACTCCGCCTTACCGATTTGGAGGATGATGTTCTTGGCTATTTGGCCAACATCCATTGGTTAGATTTTACCTTTCTGCCTAACCAGTTCATTCAGTCAGTTGCGCTTGAGTTTTTACAATCTTTCTCACTGGCTACTTCTTTCTCTTGTTCCTTTCATCTCTTCAGGAGACATTACACTTTTTCCCCTTCTGACTTTGATGCCATTTTTGGCTTTCCCACTGAGGGCATTTCTAATGCCAAATCTGCGGTCTATGATCACAATGCCTTCTGGAGTGACATTGCACTCCCTACCGCTTTCAGGCCTTCTCGTCAGAAGGCCTCGTGTCTCAAGTATCCCACCCTTTTCTACTATCATCGGCTCATCTCCTATCTCATCTTTTGGGAGATCCGAGTTGAATGACACTATTACTGGCCTGGACCTCCTTTTTCTTTACTGCATGGTCTCGGGCACACATATCCAGTCTGGACGTTGGCTTCAGACCTCTTTCCATGAGGTCGGCGTCCAGAAGTAGCCTGGCAAGGCTATTCTATTTGGTCCTCTCATTCATCATATTTGCCACTGGCTGTAGGCCTTCCCTACCACCGCTCCCTCTCCAGGACCTCTTGGTCCTAACTTGGATTCATCCTTCATAGAGCACTCTATGCTCTATGAGCAGACTGCTAATGATAATTACATTCTCCACTCTGAGTACATCTCTCACCGACTCACCTATCTTAGATCATTGGAGCTGCCCAATGACACAGTCACTCTCTACGACCGGCGAGCTGTAGCGGTTCTTCAGCAGCTTCAGCTCCCTCTACCTGATGATATTCCTGCTGAGTGGCGTGACCAGCCTGCTCCTGTACCAACTCTCGATGACTCTGTACGTTAGGCGGCCCTTAGCCGCAAGCGTAAGAGGTTTTTCTCGGCTGGTTCCTCTAGCGCTGCTGCTCCCGATTCTACTGCTGCTGGTGCTACTCCTGAGCTTACTCCTCCTGCTCTAGCTTCTACATCTGTTGATCCTGCCCTTGCTGACTTGCTCGCTCAGCACTTTGCCTCTCTTACCACTGCCATGGCTGGACTAGAGCGATGCATTGACTCTATTGATCAGCGGCTTGATCAGCACATATCTGATTTTCAGAAGTTTGCTACTTCTACTTCAACGACTCTCCATTCCATCAGTGTTGTAGTAGATCCTTTCATTGTGCCTCCATCGACTTCACCTCCTCCTCAGGACCTTGAGGGATCATCTCTACTTTGATGTTGTCAAAGGGGGAGATGTTTATATGTTTAGGACTTGAGTTAGTGGAGTAGTTTGTTATTATTGTTGTTTTTCATTGTTTATCTTTAGTGTTTGTGTGAGCGCCAGTTTCTGTCGGGCCCAGAGCAAGGCTTGCAAAAGTCATGGATCGGGGACTGCACTTGGAGCGAAAGTGTAGTCTTCCTAAGGGGTTCCCTTAGGGAATGATACGGACTGGAAAGAGTCACAAGGGAGTCATCACCGGATGGTTCCGAATTGGTCCAACCGATCCATAGCATGAGTGCTAGTTAAACCCTTCAGAGATTGGGTTCGGGTGGTGGAGATCTATTCTATAAGTTTCCAAAATCAATTTTACCATTTTAGTTAGGATTAATTGTCCTAAGCAGGCAAGCATGAGAGCGTAATTGTAAGCACACAGCGCGTCATGTGAATTGGCGTTTCAAGGTTGCACATAGAATGACATATAGAGCTATATGGCATTTGAGTGACATGGAATATGCATGACATGTGATATAGCGATGAAAGTAACATGGCATATGCATGACATTTGAGCGTGAGTGACATATCATATGCATAAGATGGCAACCTAATATGTAAGCACATATTATGGTAAATAGCGTATGTCGTTATGTGTTTTAACGTTTTTGATTTATTTTAACCTTAGGCGTATGGCGTATACGATACATATGCATAATATGTAGGATGGATGGCATATCATGTGCAAGACATGTGAAGTGATGTATGTCATGGCATATGCATGACATGTTGGATGTATGACATACCGAATGTGTGGCATGTAAGATGATGCATGACATGGCATATGCATGGCATGTATAGTAGAATGTGCTTGTGTCATGTGGCATGACATGTGAAATGTTGTATCATATGCATGACATGGTATAATGTGTGGCATACATATGCATGGCATGTTAGATGAATGACATACTATATGTATAGCATGTGAAGATGAATGACATACTATATGCATAGCATGTGAAGTAAATGACATACCGTATGCATGGCATGTGAAGTGATGAATGGCGTGGCATATGTATGACATGGCATAGTAATGCGTATGTGAATGTGTATTCAACATAGTATATGTATGGCATACCGTATAACATGTGTTATGGCATACATCATCACATAGTATATGATATGGCATGGCATATATATATGCGTGATGAGGCGTATTGATTGATTGAGCGTATTGGATTGTGTATTGGCGTATTTACGTATTGGCATATTTATATGTATCTGCATACAAAATACAGTATGTTATGGCTTACGGTATATGCATGGCATGCATAGTAGTGTGTGCATGTGTCATGTGACATGGCATGTGACATGATGACATAGTATATTTAGGCAAATATAAATCATCCATGATTAAAAATAATTAACGGCCGGTGAAAGGGATCGAGGAAATTAGGGGGATATACATGAGATAGGGGGATTATTACAGACCGAATTAAATAATCCTACCCTATTACAAAATATCATCGCATACATAATGTCCCAGGTATTAAGTAATACCCATTTTTCCCCTCGAGTTACATGATCCAAAATGTACGATGGATTAATATGCAAAATAATCAAATAAAATTCATTAGTAGCAAATGAATTTTAGATTTAATTGACTAGTCCAATACCATTTAAAAGTATGAATCAAGAGTCAAAATCCAACAATTATTAGGCAATAATTGAAATAATAAACATGAGCCGGATCGTGAAAATTCATTTTAATAAAAATAACTTTAAGCAAAATTATTTTATTTGATCATGGAAAAATTAAATGGGAGGGCTAACATCACATCAAAATTATTGGAGAAAGCCACTCGACCAAATGAAATCCAATCCTTTCAAAAATCACATTTATACGATCAAAAATTACATTTTATCGTAAAAATTAATTTTGAGGCCAAAATTAATTATGTAAAAATTGTTTTATGACTATTCCAAAATACTTGAGCTACTGTGAAGCTCAAATACCACTAGATACGTCAAAATATGGTGAAAATACGGCTCAAAATATGGTTTTTCTGGAAAAATGCAAACTATGCGCGCCGCACATCAGGTCATGTGCGCCACACATGGACAAGGTGTGGCACACATAGCATGACATGTGGCATACATAGTTGATGAACCTGCACAAAAATAAAATCTGTCAGTACAGAAATGATCTACAGACAAAATCTAACAACTTTAATAAAGACAGTACCTCATTTTGACCTCGTTTCGACCTCCGGTTTGATGAACCAAACAATTAATTAAGCAATTAATTGAAATAATTGATTTTAAGGTTAAAACCAAGTAGATCTGGATGATTTATGATAGATCCAGAACCCCAAGTGCACGGAAAAGCTACTGGAGTCACTGGAAAATTCAAAACCGAAGCGATTCGGGTTGAAATAGGGTTTTTCTGTGAAAATCGGGATCTATGTGCGCCATATATGGGGTATGTGTGGCACATGTAATGTATATGTGGCACACATTATTGAAAAACTGAAACAAAAACCAAAAATTTTCCAGCAGAAACCCTAGATCCGACCCCAATCTAGGTAGATCGGACCCAAAACTGGGTTTTTTGCTCATGGATTTGCATCCAAATCGTGAAAAATAATTTTTGAGTAAAAATTATTTTAGATCCAGCAAGTTTTAAGGCAGATCTAGGGCATCCAAGGCATGGAAAGGCCTTCAATGACCCTAAAATGGCCAGATCGGGAAGAAAATTGGAGAAAATTGGGGTAAAAATGCGAGTTTCTTTGAAAATTGGGGCCTATATGCACAACATATAGGACTATGTGCACCACACATGTGCTACATGTGGTGAACATAGGTCTATATATGCAGCATATAGACCCGAAAATCACATAAAAATAGAAGAAAACGAGAAAAATTTGAAGAATTACCTCTAAGCAGTAGCTTTTCCTTCTTGATATTCCTTCCTTCTATGTTTAGAGAGCCTAACTAGGGTTAATTAGTCTCTAAATCCTTAGGAAAAATTAATGAAGTGTTTAATTAATTTTTAGAGTGATTTTTGCAGAGTTTGGCCTTGCCTTTTGCAATTTTCGGGATCCCTTTCAGATGACCCCTAGCTCTATCTTTATAGAGCAAATTTTGGGCGTGGTAATTTTGTAAGTTTTGCCTGGATTTGAAAAATTTTAAAACTATGTGCACCATATATAGGGCTATGTGCACAGCACATAGTCCTATATGCGTAGCACATAGTTTGAAAACCCTCGCATAGGGCCCACTGTGATCACTTCTGGGATGCGTCCCGAAGCATATAAGCGTTATTCGATATGAGGAACAACTTTGTAGAAGAAATTTTTTCCAAATTCGATCCCGAGAAGGCTCCCGACCAAACGTCTTTACTATGCAACGTGCGTAGCCTATAGGGCTATGCGCTACACACGTTGCATTTTTACGCTATGCGTTTCGCCTCGTACGGGCAGAACGGAATGCGTGCCATATGTCCAGGAAAGTGCAAATGACATTTCAAGAAACTTTGCAGTTATAAGTTTTCTCAAATTCGACACCGAACATCGAGTTTTGCTAAATGGGCCCAATTTGGGCCCAACAGGCCCATTAAGGCCAAAATGTGGCATTTAGGATGCCGTGAGTTGTGCCTCACATACTCACTAGTGAAAATGTGTTCTGTGCGTTTAGAACACTCAAATTTGGCCAAGTCAGGTGGTGGGCCCACCTGGATACTATTCATGATGAATAGTACCCTTGTGGGCTCCACAGCATAAAAAGGACCTAAGAAGTGGCAAATAGCATGCCAAGCATTTTGCCTCAAGTAAGGCAGCAGATAAGATGTGTTCTGTGTGTACAGAATGCATCAAAGTGAATTATAATGGGAAGCAGGCCCCACTAGTGTTTAGCGGGTCCCACAACGCAGTGAGCCTAGAAAGGTGGCATTCGGGATGGCATGAAATGTGCCTTGTGTAAGGCAGTAGTGAAATGTATTCTGTAAGCACAGAACACACAGAATAGGCTAATTGGGGAAAGCAGGCCCCGCCTGTGTACTATTCATAATGAATAGTGACCTAGGTTCAAAATGTAATATTTTACATTCTATGCATCCTACCATGCTTAGGCAGGTGTGAAATGTATTCTGTAAGTACAGAATACACAGAATAGGCTAATAGAGGCTGCAGGCTCCACTAATGTCTTAGGTGGGCCCCACAGCGTAATGGGCCCAGAAAATGGCATTTGCAATGCCAAGCGTTGTACCTTACGTAAGGCAACTGGAAAATGTATTATGTAAGTACAGAATACACGGAATGAGTTAATCAGGGGCAGCGGGCCCTGCTATCATCTGAGTGGGCCCCATAGCGTAGTGGGCCCAGAAGACTGTATTTGCGATGCCAAGTGTTGTGCCCTGTGTAAGGTAACTAGAAGATGTATTCTATAAGTACAAAATACACAGAATAGGTTATTAGGGGCTGCGGGCCCCGCTTTTGCCTAATGGGTTCCACCTGTGCACTATTCATGGTGAATAGTACCTAGGGCCAAAATGCAATACTTTGCATTCCAAGTGATTTGCCTTATGTAGGTAATAGGGAAGGGTGTTCCGCATGCACAGAACACTCAGAATATATGGCGGGTCCCGCTAGGCGCCATGGTGGGCCCCACCTGTTCTGAGATGTTCTATGCATCAAAACACACAGAGGAAGACACAGAGGCCTATGTGCATAATCGGGGTTGATATCGGGGACTAAAACCAGGCCGAATCAATAGAAACTCAAAATTGCACGAGTGTGAAAAGTCAGGGTCAACAGTTTGCCCCCTAATCATGATCGTTTTGAGGCGACACGTACGTAAGTCGTTAAAATGTGATCTGATCATAACATGACTTTTCATAGGGAGTAGGAAGCGTACCTGACTCGTAGGGGTGCTCGCATTGAGGTTTAAATCACAATTCTGCCACTGGGAGCCCGGTGCTTGGGCTGAAAGATCAATGCTAACTCGATAATCCCAATTCTGGCCCTGGGAGCCCGGTGCTCGGGCTAGATGATCAAGGCTGATCAATGGTCCCTAATGGGACTGATGGCAATGCCGCGAGTTAATCATCTGGAGCTGGCATCCAGATGCCTATGCGTTAGGATTTAGGAACCAAAAGCTTGGCTCTGTGATCACTGTTGGATCGTATGGTCAACTGCGGGACCTGTATGACCATCTGTTGGGTCTATTCTTGCACCATCATATAAATGTCAGATATCTCTGAAACGGCTTTCAGGATCCTCTGTTGGGTCCCTGACACTTCTGGTCGACGGTTTTGACCAGTATAAGTACCTTAGTTTCATTATTGGGGGCCCGACATTTAGGCTATTCCAACCAGAGTTGGCCGGTGGTCACTGCGAGACGAATGCTTCCTTGCGAGTAATTCATTTGAAGTCATCATTCAGATGCCTATGCGTTAGGATTTTGTAGTTAAGGGCTTGACTCTGTGATCTCTGCTGGATCATACGATTCTACAGCGGAACCAGAGATGACCTACTGCTGGGTCTGGGTGATCAACCATCAGATCTTATTCTCGTGCCATCAAATAAGTGTTGTCTATCTCCAAAGCTTGCATTTGGGACCCTCTATCGGAATGCAACACTATCTGGTCAACAGCTTGACCAGAAGTCAAAGGCTTGACTGCTTTTGATCGTCTGTTGGATCAATTTCCTGTCTTTGCCAGACATAGGAAAACAATTTGTCAGTGAAATTGGTATTGAAATGGTCCAGGGAAAATACCTGAATTTTTGAGTATCAGTCTGCTGCATTCTGACTCATTTTTTGAATTTTTCACACACTACGGGTCGTGAAAATTAGGCTCGGAGGAGCAAACGACCTCAAAAAATTCTGAAATTTTTGCCAGAGGCCTAATTCTTCATGTACATTTTTGTAGGACCCAGGAGCACATTAGCAGACTCCCACAGTACCAGGCGCATGTTAGCAAAAATTGCAACGTGTGGTGCATGTTCCCCTATGTGTAGTGCACATTGCTTGGAAATTTTATATTTCCGAGCTTCCAACTCAAAAATCACTTTGTTTCCCTCTGAAAACTCGATTTCCTCTGAAACCCCAAACTAAAAACTTTGCATTTTTGCAGAAATGGCCGGAATTAAAATGCAACCGACCCCCCGGGATGCCGAATCTGTCCCGAGCTACGCTTTAACCGAGCTTACGACTCATGATGCTTATTTTGGAGCCCGTTTTGATGATGCAATTACGGAGACTTTTGCCATAGACTCACATCGGTCCCGAGCTCCTCCCCAGAAGGTGAGTTTTCTGCGACTCGACTTGGTTTTTTGATTTTTATGGTTTTTCTGAGAATTAAATTCTAGGCTGTTTTTGATGCAATTAGGCTTGTGTTAGGCTAGAATTTTATGCTAGGCTTAGGTAGGCTCATGTTTGTCTGATTGGTTCGGCGAAAACCAGATTTTTTGACGTGGGTTTGTGCTATATGTGGCGTATATAGCACTATGTGTGCCATATGTATGCTATGTGTGGCATACATAGTGTTATGTGCAGCACACATAGCACAGAAAAATGGTCTAAACAGCCCATTTTTCAGTCGTTTTCAGAGGATTGCGCATTTTAGGGCTTCATAAGTATGACTAAGTGCATTTAGGGCTAGAAGGAGGAGCTCTGTACCTCTAAAATTATTCTGTGCACTCTGTATATCAGTCTAAAGTCTAAGTTGAATTCTGTATTTTATAGAGGGAGCGGACAGTGGTAAGCAACGATAGCATCCGCGGTGTCTTTGAGTGTTACTCTCAGCTGCCTAGTGAGATCCGTGCGAGAGTGGACCGAAGCTGTTTTGGTCCATATATCACATGCTTCACTGGTGTGGAGAAGAGATGCAACAGGCTCGTCATTACTACCATGATCGAGCGGTGGATGGATTCGACACATACCTTCCATCTGCCGGTAGGCAAGGTCCCGATTACCCCGGGGATATTTGCTGGAATCATTGGGTTGGAATGCGTAGGGATGCCGGTTCAATTTGATGCTAGGCTAACCTTACCTCGCTAGTCATATGGTGCAATCTTTGACCTCCTATGGGTGTCTCCCAATGTGCGAGGAGGGCATAGTATTTCTTACGACTGTCTCCAAGAGGCGGTGCTAGCAGAGACACTTGGTAGAAGAATCTCTGTAGATCAATATACCCGCAGCTTTCTGCTGTACGTGCTAGGGTGTACACTATTCAATGATAGCCTGAACAGCGTCCATATGTCAGTGTTATGGGCCCTCCGTGACTTGGAGTCCATAGGCCGATATGATTGGGGTAGTGCTGGCCTAGCCCACCTGATGCAGGGGCTTGATTACTGTAGTAGGCGCTGTAAGACCGCTTCATTGGGTGCTGGCAAGTTATGGAGGTAAGCAGAATTCTGTTAATTTTGTTACTGTAGTGTCTGTCCATGTCTTACTAATTATGCGTATTGACCTTGCAGATCATGGCGTACAAGTCTGGGTTGCTGCCAGAACCCGATATTCCACATGGGGTACCATTTGGTTTTCCTTGTATGCGGGCATGTGCATACCAAGGCAAAGGCTCGACTATACAATGGACGAGTTGAGGGAGTACCTCAACAATTTGACCTGGGACCAGGTAAGAAGAAACAATTTAATTAGCATTAAACTACATTGAAATGGTTTGAGAAATACCCGCGTAGGTGTCTAATTTATCTTCATTATTGAATAGGTGCATCCCTATCCATGGAATAACATGCATCCAAGGCCGGAGTACGTGATAAGCTCAATGCACAAGGATGAGCAACATATGTTGTTGGAGGGGCCTGGCATCTGGGACCAGAAAGCTGGGTGGAGCTTGCTGCACGCCCACGCGTAATGTTCTGGGCATCTTGCACTGACACAGACCCAGAAGTGCTTGCTGGATTAACTGGCATTCCCAGGCGGGAGCGTCTATCGGACTCGCCAGTGGATTACCCCTCTTTCATTCAATTGAGATTGTTGGGGCCTGTGGAACTCTCTACATGTAGAAGCCTTTGTGATCAATTTAGTGGGACTGGAGGGAGATACACTTCCCACAGCAGTCGAGGTGGGCGTCATGACTCATTGGGAATTGGGAGCTCTAGGAATGGAGGTGCTTCAAAGAGGTCTCATGATTCTGGGGCAGGTGCAGTGCCGCCGGTGACAATGTCAACCACTCTGGAGGTGCCCCCAGGATATGGACATCCGGCAAACTTCGTAGAGGGTGAGCTGATGTGGCCGCAGAGCCTTCTGATCTTTACCTATGATGCAACTGGGCGTCCTTATGAGACTTCCTTTCCAGTCCCGATGAGGAGTGAGATCGAGTTTGATCCTCCACATACGACCTATGTGAGTGTGCTTGTTTTACCACACTTTGAACTTTAATGGTGTAACATGCATTTTGATCTTGCAGGTGCCTCGAGATGCCATAGCGGATGCTTCAAGGTTGCTGATAGGGTTGCACCGCTACCATACGTCTAAGATGCTGGATGTCCAGGTGGGTACCTGTTATAAAGTACTTTTGCATGGAAATGCATGAATGCATGACTTATATGCCTATATGTCTACGCTTGCAGTCCAGCAGGCAAGTAGAGCGAGAGGAGTGTGATCATTTCACTCGGATGATAGAGGAGAGGGATCGAGAGATTGCATGGCTGACAGCGCGTCTGGAGCGCTACAATATGGATGTTATGGACAGCCCCAGTCCTGAAGATGATCATTCTGGGGAGGATGATGTGTAGAGATGATGTGACATCAGGCTTCCACATACATGGCATCATAAATCTATAGTTTCTATACTAGAATAAGATAATGCGTTACAGACTAGCAATTACGTGCCTAGTACGCCAGAGTTGTTGCGTACCAACTGTGTGAATAGTCAAAAGCTTGAACTGTGTAACTTTTGGATTTATTAGTGGAATCCAATGTTGTTTGCTGCCTATAAATACACCATACGCTTTGGTTTATTGGCAAAACATAATTTATCTACTTTTCTTTGCAGAAATCAGATATACAATGACTCAACAATCATTGTCTGCCTTTCGTGCTCTTTCCTGCCGTTGGGGAAACAATGAGTGAAGTCGATTAAGCAAGGTCGGACTTCAATACTTGAGAACCTTCCAGCAAGTCTCAATTAACCACGCTTTTCTGCACACTGCCGTACAGTTCTGGGATCTGGAGGTTCACGTATTCTGGTTTGGGCATGTAGAGTTATGTCCAATGTACGAGGAGTTTGCTGCCATCCTTGGGGTTACCTGTAGCATGACGGTGATGTTGACAGTGTTGGTGCCTATTGGAGATGCGTTTTGATATCTGATCAGGGCTTTTGACGTTAGTCCGCTGGAGGCGGGATCTCTTTTGACTCCAAACGACTCTGTAGATCTTATTGCCCTTTTCCGACTATGCGGTCAAAAATCTATAGAAGACCCATCATGGCTGAGGGTAGCTAGATTTGGACTATTGGCACAGTTCTTATTCATTGATCCGTCCGGCCATGGAGATTTACTGATCGGGCCTGTGGTAGACCAGATTATGGAGGGTCGGACCCCTTTTCCCATGATTATTGTGGAGACTATCCTTGGCCTGGGCAAAGTGAAACATATACAATCTGAGCCCTTCAGTGGCAGTCTGCTTCTTTTATAGGTGAGAATTCTAAGCCGCCTTTGCAGGTTTTCAACTTAGAAAAATTACATTTTTGCCCTAATTTTTGCATGAGTTGCCTTTTGTAAGGTTTTCAGCTCATCGGGTTTTTGTTTTGCTTTCAGACCCTAATTTTTGCCTGAACTGCCCCCTTGGGTTTTCAGCTCAGCAGGTCACTCTAACTTTTGTCTGAGCAGCCTTTCACAAGGTTTTCAACTCAGCGAGCTTTCATTTTTATTTTATTTTATCACAGATTTGGCTCCAAGAGAAGCTTGGGATTCTGGCGCCGCCAGTGGTGATTTTGAGAGGTATGCACCTCATAGCCATATGCGTCGAGGCTATGCTTTCAATGAGGCAAAGACGATGAACTTCCAGGGTTGGACTGAGTGGATGGGGACCCGACCCTGGTGGCGCATACAGCATGTGATTGTAATGACTTACATAGATTGTATCCCACTACCGAGATTCAGGCGTTGCATGCACTACAGTCTTGTTAGGATCTGTCGTCAGTATGGCCAGCGGCAGACCATACCTCGGTTGACGGAGTTTGATGGAGGCAGGCTGGTATCTCGCTTCGTGGAGCATGTGGAGAGGACTTGGCCTCACCGTTGGATAGCGCTGGTGCAGATTCCTAGAGTTGGACCTGCCATTGATGATGAGTACAAGCTGTGGGTGTTGCGCCAAGCTTGAATCCTGTACTTATAAGACATTGCTAAGGAACAACATGTAATAAAGGATGATAATGCTTTGTGTTTACAACTAGTATTACTTAAGGCTAAGTTTATGAACATGCATTCCATTTGCATTAATGATATTAAAACATTTACATGAAAATGTTAAAACCAACACAGAAGTTCCAGATGCGCATCAGACTCAACCTCTGTTATTGACCAGTCTCGCACAAGATTTTTTGATCAACTATTTTAACACTCTCCTTTTGCCTCTCAAGAGCTCTAACTTTTGCATGAGTTGTCCAAGCGGATTTTCAACTCATTGAGCGAATGTTTTTCATCTTGCCTTAATTTTTGCTTGAACTGTCTATACAGGTTTTTCAGCTAACCAGGCTTTTCATTTTTATTTTACTATTCTTTTTGCCCTTTACTCTAGATAAAATATTTCTTCAGCCAGTCAAGGTTGACAAGTTGTGAGAATTCATTCCCTTTTAAATCTGAGAGGCGAACAGCGCCTTTGGAGAGGATCTTTTTAACTAGGAATGGGCCTTCCCAGTTGGGCCTGAACTTTCCGTGATGATCATGAATAACAAGTCTGACTTGCTTCAGGACTAGATTGCCTTCCTGTATGGCCACAGGTTTAACCTTTCTATTGAATGTGTTGGCCATGCGCTTCTTGTAAAGCTATAGGTGGTAGAGAGACTTCAGCCGTTTCTCATCAATAGTAACCAGTTGTTCATACCTGGCCCTTTTCCATTCAGCTTCTGGCAACTGAGATTCTAGAATGACTCGAAGTGATTTCAGCTCAACTTCAATTGGCAATACGGCTTCTATCCCGTAAACCAGAGAGTAGGGAGTAGCATCCGTGGGACTCTTTATAGAGGTTCTGTAGCCCCATAAGGCAAATGGCAACTGCTCATGGCAATCTCTGTAGGTTTGTACCGTTTTGGCTAAGATCCACTTAATAGTCTTATTAGCCACTTCAACCGCCCCATTAGCTTGAGGGCAATACGGGGAGGATCGATGGTGCTCAATCCCATATTTTTCTAGCAAGTCTATAACTTGGGCCTGGAATTACACTCCGTTATCCGACACTAAGTGATGCGGCACCCCATATCGGCATATAAGATTCTTCTCTATAAACTTGGCAACCTATTTTACCCCCAGTTTACTATAGGATTCTGCCTCTACCCATTTAGAGAAGCAGTCCACGGCTACTAGTATGTACCGGTGTCCATTAGATGTGTTAAGATGAATCTCACCCATGATGTTAATTCCCCAAGCTGAGAATGGCCAAGACGTTGTCAAATTCTGCAATTCGACCGGCGGTAGATGACTCAGGTCTCCATGAATCTGGCATTCATGGCATCTCCGTACAAACTGTATGTAGTATGTTTCCATAGTGAGCCAGAAATACCCTTGGCGTAGGATTTTCCTATAGAGTGCGAATCCATTCATGTAGGGCCCGCATACACCAGCATGTACCATTTCCATGACAGATTCAATGTCTTTCCCCGATATGCATTGAAGTTGTAGACCATCTGCTGTTCTTCTGTAAAGAACACCCTGATGCCAGGTGAAGTTAGCTACTAGTCTGCGTAGAGCTAGCTTATCAGTTCTGTTGGCTTCCTCTGGATAAGTACCAGTCTTCAGAAAGTTTATGATATCAGTATACCATGGGGTCTCATCTTGCTGGTCTAGTACCATAACCCGTTCTCCAAAATAGCAAGGGATCTTCGACTGCTCGATGAATACAAGTCGAATTTGACTCTGTGGTTGCTTACAGACTGAATCCAGTATGGCCAAGGCATCGGCCCTATGATTTTCTTCACGCGGTATATGAATAAATTAGCAGGAGCTAAAATTACGGACCATGAGCTTCATGTATTCAGCATAAGGCTTGAGCCTTTCCTCTTTGACTTCCCACTTGGCCGTGGATTGGTGAATGACAAGCATCGAATCACCAAATATCTATACATTTGGGGCACCGACCATTAGTAATACTTCTAGCCCGAAGAGACATGCTTCATACTCAGCCATATTATTGGTGACTAAGAAGCTCAGCCGCTTTGAAACCATTATTAGTTCACCTTCAAGAGTGATTAGCATAACTCCCACACCTGCACCACTTCTGTTGACTGCACTGTCAAAGTGTAACTGCCATTTCTAGACATCAACTACCCCTAAGTGTTCGTCTGGGAAGTCCAGTTCAAAAGTCTCAGAATCATCCATCGGCCTGGATGCTAAGAATTTAGCAATTGCTCTGCCTTTGATCACCTTGGTAATGACGTACTACACATCAAACTCTGACAACAGGATTAACCACCTGGAGAGTTTTCCTACTAGTGAAGGAGCTGCATACAAATACTTCATAGGATCAACCTCAGAGATTTCCTGTATTTGATACGATTGGAAGTAATGTTGGAGTTTCTTGGTGACCCAGACCATAGCCATGCATAGCTTCTCAACAGTACTGTATTTGCACTCGATTGGCAAAAGCTTCTTATTCAAGTAGTAGACAACATGCTCCACCCCAGCATCATTCTCCTGAGCTATCATAGCACCCACTGACTCCTCTTCTAAGGCTAGATAGAGTAGCAATGGTTTTCCCGGCTGAGGTGGTTGTAAAATTGGTGGGTTAGAGAGATAATGCTTTACCCTCTCAAAAGTGAACTGGTAGTTCTTATCCCAAACCATAGGCTGGTTCTTCCTTAAAAGTTTGAAGATGGGCTCACACATGGTAGTGATCTTGGCGATGAATCTGTTGATGTACTAGAGCTGTCCCAGGAATCCTCTAACTTCCATCTTAGTTCTGGGAATAGGCATCTCAATGATTGACTTTGCTTTGTCAGGATCCACCTTGATACCCCTTTGACTGACAATGTGACCCAATAGCTTGCCAGATGTCACCCCGAATGTGCACTTCTTTGGGTTCAACCTGAGTCTATACTTCTCAATGCGTGTGAGAAATTTGTCAAGAGCAGCTATATGTTCTCCTCTGGTAGGAGACTTCACCATCATGTCATCCATATAGACTTTGACTTCTTTGTGGATTAAATCGTGCAACAGTGTTATTGCAGCCTGCTGGTAGGTAGCACCTGCATTCTTCAAGCCAAAGGGCATGACCTTGTAGCAATAGGTCCCCCATTCTGTGATGAAAGCTGTCTTCACCTTATCTGTAACTACTATCAAGATTTGGTTATACCCAGAGAATCCATCAGTAAAGGAATACATAGCGCTAGCGACTGCGCTATCGACTAGCATGTCGATGTAAGGCAAAGGAAAGTCATCCTTCAGACATGCTTTGTTCAGATCCCTGTAGTTTACGCAGACTCTGACCCTACCGTCTTTCTTGGGAACCAGAACCACATTGGCCAACCATTCTGGATAGTCAACCACCTCAAGGAATTTGGCATCTAACTGCTTCTGGACATCTTCCTTGACCTTCTGTGCCCACTCTGGTCAGAGGCACCATAGCTTCTGTTTGACTGGCTTGAACCCTGGCTTGGTAGGAATTCTGTGTTCTGCGATAGATCTGTCGACACCCGGTATGTCTTCATAGCCTAGAGCAAAGGCTTTTATGTGCTTTTTCAATACGTTGATTATTTCTATTCTCTCTTCAGAGGTCAAGTCTCATGCAATCTGAAGAATACATGGCTTGTCATCTATGTTAATGTTAACATTTTCGATGCAAGATGCGTTAATCTCAAAAATGCTCATGTAATGATCATGCTCATGCACAATGCCATCAGAATACACATCGCAAACATAAGCAAAGTTTCTCTTTATTGCTTTATACTTATATGAGATTACATCATCATTTAAAAGTACAGAAATAGGGACATCAGCATCCTCATAAATAAGCCCTTCAAGGGTACTCTCCACCAGCGTGGTGATATCCTCACAGACCTTTGGCAGCAGCAGGTCTTCAATATCCAAGTTCTGCAGCTTGGATCCCAGTGCAATGACTGTAACAGGTTTTGGCTCCAGGTGGCCGGTGGTGAGATCAGCAATATCTCCAAAGATCTGGAAAGCATCATTATGGCTGATGGCAAAAGTGGCAGCAATCTTTCCAGCTATTGTCAGGGCTGACAGGTCACAGCTGCTCATAGAAGTCCTCTGAGTTAGGTAACTCAGGACCATGGTCATGCTAAGTCTCTCCTTGAATAAAGAGGACCATCTTGCACTGCTCTGGCTTGTCTGAAGTGTAGGGATCAAACCCAATGCAGTATCTCTCCTCCCACATGGTTGTAGGAATGTCAAATTTGACTAGGCCTTACTGATAAAGGCCCAAACCCATACCAGGTTCATAGTCCATCAGTTGCATCATCCTCTCCACAGCGGGACTCAGTTGGTACGAGTAGGATTCTTGTTCTACGATAGTAGCGATCTGGAAACCAGTCATGAGAGGAACATCTTCTCTGATGCAGGCCAAGGCTACCTCATCATCAACAGCAATAGTGACCACACCCTCATTGTGTGGGAATTTGATTTTTTGATACAGGGTGCATGGCACACCTCCCAGTGGATGGAACCATGGTCGGCCCAAGAGCAGCACGAATGACACCGGAATGTCCAAGAATGTGAACTCCACCACTGACTCGATTGGTCCGACAGTGACAGTGGTAGTGAAGGTACCAGTAACCTCCCGTTTGGACTCGTCGTAGGCCTTGATAATGGTCTTATAGGGTTTAAGGTCTGAAAGCTGAATCTCGAGCTTGGGAAGCACTTTGAGTGGACAGATATTGATGCCAGAACCGTCATCCACCATGACATAAGGGGTGGTGAAATTCATGATGTTCACCCTAATGAACAGTGCCCTATTGTGGCAGATTCCCTCGACCGGTAGATCCACATCTGAGAAGGTTATCATGCTGGAGGGTAGCTCCCAGTTGACCAGCTGACTCTTCATGCTGAAGGTGGAAGCAGAGGGAGAGATCCTCATGCTTGAGAGTGCCTCGACGACGGCCTGTCGATGCTGTTGAGAGGATAGCACCAGGTCCCAGATCATGATGTTTGCTTGGGTCTTCTTCAGCTATTTGACTATAACATTATCAGGCTGAGCAACCTGATCAGCTGGCAGTAGAGGTGGAACATTGCTTAGACTAGCTTGATCCTTAGTGGTCCTAGCCTTGGTCGGCTTCCTGGGAGCTTCAGGTTTCTTCTCGAGGTCGGGAGGAGTAAATACCTTTCCACTACGTGTCATGTTGCGAACCCGAGAGGACATCTTGTTTGCACCTAACCCTTTATGCTGCTTGGATGACTTTGGTGCTGGCTTGGCTACCTTGGAAGTCTCGGTCGACTTACCCTTATCTGAAGCTTGTGCATCCGATGCTTCAAGTTTGGAGGATTTCTGATTAGCTGCAGACTCATCCTCTGAACTCTCGTACCATATGTCAATGGCACCAATGTGAAATCCACCATTGGGGCAGAAAGTAATGATAGGCATCTGAGCATTCCCCTTACTGCTGAGAAGAGAAAAGGAGCTTAGGATCAGGGATTCTGGTAATCCTGATTGGATCATGTAGGTGTGATTGGCCTTATGGTAATTTGGTAGCGGGTTTGTCTTGGTAAACGATTTGGATTTCTCAGGGTCTTTGATCTCACATGAGTCGATGAGGTTTTGGATGACAAGTCAGAGGGAACGACAGTCGTCAGTGTTGTGGCCATGGTGTTGATGGTAGTGACAGTAGGTTTTAGTGTCTACTGTGGCTGGAGGTGGTGTTTTGAAGTTTGGTTCCAGAGGTTTGATGAGTTTGGGTTTAAGGAGACGGCTAAAAACCTTGGAAAGTGGCATCCTAAGATCTGAGAATTTCTGAGATGGCGTAGTGTTCCGGAGTATGAGCTTTAGTGTTTGCACGACATGGATTTTTGGTATTTGCAGAGCGTTGGTGTAATGAGGCTTTGGTTGTGTTGGTGTGTAGGTTGCGGTTTTGGGTTTAGGAAAGGAGAGCTCCTTTTTCTTACCCTCAGTTTGCTCAGTGCATTGTCCCACTGAGTAGATGTCCTCAAAAGTGTGGAATGTTTGATACTTCAGCCTATCCTGATAGAGTGGCAGTGACCCCATGATAAGCTTGTTGATCATGTCTAATTCGGAGGGCTTCTGTCGGACTAGTGCAGCTTTGTCTATCCAGCGACTGAAATAATCCATAAAGGACTCATTGGTTTTCTGCTTAACCATTTCCAAATCCACTAGGGTTACATCAAATTGGGCCTTAAACCCATACTATTTATAGAATGCAGTACAAAGAGGCTTCCACTCGACCGTGGTTGCCTTGTTGAGACTATGATACCAGGCTAGCGCTGGTCCCTTCAATGAGATGAAGAAGAGTTGGACAATTTTGATCATCTGACAAGTCAGTGGTACTCATCAGCATGGTGTAGGTCTTCAAATGATTCTTCGAGTCCCCAACTCCGTTGTACTTGGGAACATCAGGGAGCTTGAATTTGGCAGGCAGCCCCTTGATAGCACGGACAGAGAACTCATCAAAATCCAGGTCCGTTCCCATGCCCTTGGTTTTCATGATAGTCTGCAAGTGTTTTATCTTCTACTCCAAGACACTAGTTTCAGTCTTCCAAACATCATGCATATAAAGTGAGATGTCATCATCAGTCTCAATGTCATACAGGTTGACACTTTTTCCCTTTTCCTTGATCGAAGCTGGCGGGGTGATGAATTCAGCAGGACTGAGGGCCTCTCGAATCTGCTGTTGCAGGAGGGTCTTGAAGTCGTCATTCAGAAGCTTGGCCATAGACTGGTCGATGAGCTTCTGAACTACAGCAAGTGTGGCCTCATCTAATGTTGAGGCAGCAGGACCAGATGAGGATGCAACATTTCTAGCATTTTGAGAATCTGACATGGTTCTGTACATGACAGAGAAAGGTTAGCATGAATGCATGAGTATACGGCTGTATATGATGCACGTGATGCGACACGTAAAATGTATGCGTGACCTATGCTAGAAAATATGTGATGTCATGGCTGCAATAAAGCGAGTTAGCATGCATATGCGTGTATGCATGCGGTGTATCACGTAGGATGTATGCATGTCCTATGCTAGGAACATCCAGCGTTATGGTTGTAAAAGTGGAATTTATTAGTAAATTACATGAGTATGTGTGTATGCGTGGTTGGCAGAAAACACGAAAGGGTTAGCGAACACGTAGCATGCAACAGCGCTCCCTTCCAACCTGATACCTCTACGAGAATTGGTAAATTCAAGTTCTTTTGTTCTAGGTAGGAATACTAACCCGGAGTTACATTGGGAACTCGAGGTGCGATTCTCTCAAATAAGGCAAGCAAGAGAGTTTGATCGTTGCCCGATCATATAGGGGATTACAGTGAAAACCCGATAGCATTTCGACTATATTGCAATGATAAGTGAATGCTAATGGAATTGGCATGAGGTTGTGTAACCATATGGAATCATGAAAGGATTACAACTCTTAGCAGAGCAATACGGGCATGATCATATTGTTATGATAAGAGTACGCCCATGGAATAAGCGTGAGGTTAGGCAATCATACGGAATCATGAAAGGATTCTGACTCTTATCAGAGCAATATGTGGGAGGAAAATAGGCTGGGTCATGCAAATCCACTTACATGATAAGGTAAAGATCCACATAGCATGCAATAAGGGTCCTAGTTGGGAATTTTTCTAGGCTTACTACATGGGCTTTAGTCTGGTTTTGAGAATAGGCTAAGGTCTCCCGCCACGTTATCCATAACCTATCCAACCAAATGGAATCATCGATATAGGACTATACCCTGCATCTATCCATCAGGAATCATCGATGGTTATCAGTACATTGCAATGAATGGTGAAGGCAAATGTGCTTTCCCAAGGAGTCGAATGGAGTCCAAGGTACTCCCTCACTCACAATCACCGGTTTGACACGGAACAAGGGTGGTGTGTACGGACACAGACTGGTGTTGTGATGCATACAATTAATCCAACTATGATGGAAAATTTGACATGGAAACTCTTAGATGCCACCACTCTTTCGCCATGATGTCCCCAGTGGAGTCACCACTGTGAGCGCCGGTTTCTGCCGGAGCCCAGAGCGAGGCTTGCGAAAGTCACGGACCGGGGACCGCACTTGGAGTGAAAGCATAGTCTTCCTAAAGGGTTCCCTTAGGGAATGATACAGACTCGAAAAATTTGCAAGGGAGTCACCACCGGATGGTTCCGGATTGGTCCAACCGACCCATAGCATGAGTGCTAGTTAAACCCTTCAGAGATTGGGTTCGGGTGGTGGAGATCTATTCTATGAGTTTCCAAAATCAATTTTACCATTTTAGTTG
>CANYBF013068594.1:0-40994 GCA_948192965.1 Dalechampia spathulata | reverse complement strand
GTTGTTTGGGATTTCTTATACGAGCATTAGCAGGTTAGCTTCCCTTGTGGTATAGTCGTTGTTTGCCTGAGACGGGCGGGCGACGGTTATGCTACGGGAGCTTGTCGCATCCTCTTGAGGTTGGGTCGAGGGTGTGACATGTTCTTTATTGATTTTCATTATACTTTAATTTGCCATTTAAACACTATTAATTTAGCAGCTACCATTTGCTTATACCAATATTTCGTATAATGAATTACTAACACATATTAACATAACAATCGTAACATTACTTGGAATCTTTCCCAAGTTAAGCTTGCTCTTTAATCTTCAATCCCTCTTATGAATTGATGGATATTTACTTATCATAACTCAAATTACAAGAATTTATTTTAAGTCAAAATTTAACAAGTTACACTTATAGAAATTGAAAAGATAGCAAGTCAAAATTAGACATGTTATTTTATTAATCATCCTTTACTAATGCTCTCTCTCTACAACTTATTCTTGTGCATTGTCATTGGCTAATAGCTTCATGTCATGTATTGTAGCTCATTCTTTCATTTTCCAATTAGTAATTTTGTTGCATATCTTTCTTTGTTTACCAATCAAACATTTGCTACAGAAAAATCACCAACAAAGCCAATGACGAGACCTGGGTGGAGTGATGAGACCTTTCTCTAACCTACCAAATTAATAAAAACAAAACACATGAAATTGAAATAAACCCATCGACATTTTGATTGCACCAAAATGCAGAACTTGTGAGCCAAAAATTTCAAGCAATGAACATTAAAACAACTCAAAAAAATGAAAACAAAGAATTAGGTCATACCATTTCTGTCTAACTTAGCAAATGTCTCACCCTAAAGTCAATTATGCACCAAAATTCTTCACACTTCTCGAGCCAAATATCCTCAACTGAAAATCATAACACAATGCTTCACTTCTCTTCTACACGCAAACCCAAATATGAATGATAATAAATACAAACTTGCTTTTAGGGTTTTAATTTAGAAGAAAAACATAAATCTAGTATGGAAATTATAAATGTAAAATCATTTTTGAGCAATTAGGGTTAGTTTGAATGATAAAATGGAAGAGGGGGATTCTCGAACCTGGATATCAAAACTACATCTTTTCAGTAATGAAGTCAAAAACGACGTCATTTTGAAAAATCAAAACGATGTCGTTTCAAGAAATGAACTATGAATGACATCATTTTGATCCATTAAAATGATGTCATTTTAACACATGAATCAAAACGACATTGTTTTAATGTTTTTGAATGTTTTTAATTATTTATTTTCGAACAACATCGCTTTGCCATAATCAAAACGACGTCGTTTTGATTATTCTTCAATTATTTATTCTTATTTTTACTTAATAATAACCCTATACTTTTTTATTTATATTTTAAAATATCTAAATATATTTAATATTAATTAATAATATATGTATTATTTAAATCATTAATCATATACGATTTGCAAATTTAACTTTTTTAATATTTCTATAATATATATATATATATATATATATATTTAATTTATATTTTAATATTATATATCATTTCATTCTTTTCTAACAGAATTATTTATTTCATAAAATTAATATCATTTTTTTAATTTCATGCTTATTAAATGTTTTACACAATTATTTATTTATATTATTAATATACACTATAACAAAATCTTAAATTCTTAAATAACTAACATATTATATATTTTTATAATATTAAATTAAAATTGCATTTCCTTATTTTTTAAACAACAAAAATATTAATAATTATTATTTCTCAAATTATATATATAATATTGATAATAATTAATATTAATTATATATATACATTATAAATTATATATATAATTATATATATATATACATTATATATATACATTATAAATTATATACACAAATCATATATATACACATTATAAATACTAAACAATTAAATAGAAAATAATAATTTCATTATTTATTTATTTTATTTTTGATTAAAAATAAAATATAATAAAAAATTTCATATTTTAAAAAATTAATAATTAGTTATGACATTTTGCTACCGAATTAATTATGTAGCAAATAGTTACGGATATGGTGATGATAACAATTTCATCATCAAATTGTGACGTTACAAATTTCCAAAGTTATATTGAGACAAGATTTGTAAATGTACTACTACTACTACTGTAGCTATATTGTGGCAATTTTAGTTATAATAATTTTATTTGTCACTATTTTTTCATTTCCGTAATTATTTTATCACTATTTTTTCATTTCCATAACTATTTTATTGTTATTCCATAGCTATTTAATGATGGAATAATTCCGTATCTAAATTTCATAGTCATCCTACATCTTTTTTATATTCATCTCAGCTATTAATTATCATTTAAACTACTAAAAATTTGAATTCAACTTATACATCATACATCAATTTTGAATTTTTTTATAAATAATTTAAAAAATAGATTTTATTTTTTATTTTCCTACAATATCATATAATTTTTATAAATAATAATTTTTTTTATGTTAAAAGCTATATTAAATCTTTTTGAAATATATTAAACTTCGAAAAATATATTTGTAAGTAATTTTTAAAACCATTATTTTTATAAATTTTAAAATCATTATTTTTATAATTTTAAAACAAAACTGATATTTTAAAATATTTTTTGATTTCTGATATTTTTGGAAATTTCCCTTTCTTTTAAAATAATAAATAGAAAAATAAATTAAAAATATGCCAAATTTCAGTACTGGGATTTTGTTTTAATCAATTATTAGAAGAAAATTTATTTTATTAACAAATAGATTTTCATACAAGATTATGATTTAAAAATCATTTAATGCAAATATATTTATTTAAAATTTTGACTTATTGGGAGCTTCTCCGTTGCATTTTCCGACCGATTATGGCTTTCAAAACTCCAACCGTGCCTGGAATTTTTCCAGACAGATTATTCTGGGCAATATCAAGCATGAGTTGGCAGTGAGATAGAAAAGGAACATCATCAGGAAATGGCTGGGATCTCCCTGGAAAAATTGTTGAAGCTATGGGCAAGACCTGTAAGTTTCGAACAATGCCTCCAGTTCAGTGATTGTTTTGATTGATCAATGCCAAGAATAGATTGGACATCTCCAGGTGAAGCTGGGACATTTCCTGATAGCTGGTTCCCGGAAGACAGAAATAATTCTTTCAGATAGGCCCTGGAAATGTTTAACTCCATTGGCAGGCAGGACTTGCTACCCTATCTACAGTTTCAGGATAGCTTAGACAACATTTTAAAAAGTCATTAAGCCCTAAATCATCAAACTGGAACAGCTTTCTGAACTGGGTATCTCCATAACAACTACCGAATTCTCAAGTCACGAGAGAGAGAAATGAAAGAACAATGCTTGGAAAGAAATTCTCACCATTTTTATACTTCTTACCTGTTCAAACGAGGCCCTGTCTCTGTCCACAAGTCATAGTTCATGTATTTATATATGTTTCAGCATCATATGAGGGAAGTGCCAGCCACAGCCTGTGATCCAATTCTTTCTCGGTCTTAATTCCTGAAATGTTCTGTCATTTTCCTGTTAATAAACATCTAAATCTGTACTTACAGTATTTGTGTTATCAATGTAAGCATTTACGTAGGTCAACATGACAAATGACAGAAGACATTTGACAAACTTGTGCTCAATCTCCATTAGAGGAGCATAATCTGGACTGTCAATTTGTCAACTTGAGCCAAGAACATGGCTTAAACAACATTGGCAGTATACATATATACATACATACCTACATATATTTTAAATTTATATATAGAGAAATAATATTAAAAATTTAAGCTGAAAACATTCATTGATTTGAGATGTAAAAGATAAATATAAAGCCAAAAGCCTGTTACAAACTATTACAATTAGAAACCTACTTCACTTAATAACATAAGTGCAACGACGCCGTTTTTCTTGGCTGCCCACTTCATCTCTCAGATTTTGATTTACATTTTTATATAATATTTTATTTCATTTAATATAACTAAATAACTCATAAATAAATTATATTTTATTTAGAAGATAAGAATATAAACCGATATATCATATAGTTATAAGTTATTTATTTGAAGAAAAACATTTAAATTTTAAACTATCTTATTGATATAATAAGGCAATTACAATTTTACAATCAAAAAATCATTTTAATAATAATAATAAAAAAAAAAGAGCATAATTGCTAGTCCAACTATGAAGAGAAAAATTAAAAAAATACATAAAAAGCTATAAGGTGGTAGGAGTGTCACAAATGGTGAAGAATATAATGACCTAATTCTGTAGTAATACAAATGTTCACATTGCTTTTATCTAGAAGTTCCATTTTACTAGAGAAAAACATGTAAAATTACCTGAATATATATATATATATATATCCATGTTAATGATTTAAATACATTATGATTTAATTTATTTAAAGGATGTATTTGTACTTTACTATATAATTATTTAGTGGCAAAAATGAATACAATTTAATATTTTTAATTAACTCATTTTAAATTTAATATGATAATAAATGAATCAAACTTAAATCATTTCAAATTATATATATAATTTTAAATAACGTACATAATAATCTAGACATGTGAGAGTATTCAAAAGATGAATTTTCAACCTGTTATAATTATAAAAAAAATGAATTATAATAAATATGTCTAGATCTATATAAATAAATTGTGATTAAGTTTGTTTCTGGATTATTTGAAAGTCCATCAACTGAATTCTGACAAGTTCATGAGTTGTGTCTTCTCATTTTGACGGTCATATAAATTCCCTGGAAAAATAAAAAAAAATAATATATAATATATATTATATAATAATATTATTAAGACCATATACTATACATGAAATTAATATTAAATGGTTGGACTTAGGCCATAGATAAATGCAAATACCGTCAACATCTCTTCCCAAATGGACACCCATTACTTGACAAATGGTGTAACCTAACATTCTACCCTCTACCCGACCCACTCCCTCCCCCCAGTCATCATTTTAAAACATGATTTTATTATATTAATTATCCTACTGATTTAAAATGTGTTTTATTTTGATTTAATTTTTTATGATATGTACTTTTTTATTTTTTATTTTTATTTGAATAACTTTATTTAATAATCAAATTTATTAAAAAATAAAAAAATTAAATATAACATATTTGCTAAGCTTACTTCTAATTTTATAAAATTAAAAAAATATTAATTATTTTATTTAAAAATATAAATTTAAATATATTCTTCCTATTATAATAATTTATTTTATTTTATTATTAATTATATTTTTTATTTTTAAAATAATTTAAAAATAATATTATAGAAATTTAAGATACTATTTTATTAAAAAAGAAAGTGATATAATTTTATAATAGTAAATATATATAATTTTTTAAAATTATATTATTTTAATAGTTATTATATGATTTGATTTTTCTATTTTAATTATTTTAGTTTAATTTTGCTTTGAAGGATATGACTTTTCATTATTTAGTTTTATTTTTTTCAATTTTAATTATTTTGTTTAATTCAATTTAAGGGGAAAAAAAAAAGCAAAATAAAAAAAGTACGACCGCCTGCTCTTCTAGAAGGGGAAAAAACGAAATAAAAAATTGGAAGCGCCATCCTTCTCACTACTTCCTTTCCTATAATTTCAATATACGTTTTCTTCAACCTCTAGAAGCCACCCTCCACACCCCAATTCCTCTTTACCAGTATATATATATATACATATAAACACACACACTTGTAGGTTCAATCTACAGCAAAACCCATATCTTTCTTTTTGATTACTACTCCTCCTTTTTCATCTTCTCCACGCTACAAATGGATGCAGGAGACTGCTGGAATCTCCAAAAGAATAGAGAATGTAATGATGTTGATGATGATGATTATGAGGAAGCACTTTCTCTTTGTGATCTTGCAATGAGTAACAGTAATTCTTGTGAGTGGAACGACTCGTTGAAAGAAGATCAAAGCTCTTGTCTTGATCATGATTTGTTCGAGTTCTTCAGCGAAGATTTCGCTTCATCATCTTCTTTTCCTAATGATAATATCGTATTCTGCGGAAAGCTCATTCCATATAAAGGAGAGAAACAAGATGGTCGTGTACAAGATTTGGATAATGATATAAGGAAACAGAAAGCGGCCAGGAGGAATTGGAGTTTTACTTGGAAATCATTTTCGTCAAACGGATCAAGAACCAGTTCAATGAAGAGATATGGGGATAAATGCGGTGGTGTTTGTTTGGGAACAAGGCCTAGATGCTATTTGTTTGCGTTTGGAATTGGAAGATACCCAATGGAAATGAACCTGAACGACATGAAGACAAGGCAGAGCAAGCTGAGTGATGGCAAGAACATCAGGCAGAGTACCAAGACTCCACCGGCGATGTTTCCGCCAACTGATGATAACGGAGAGACAGGTAAAAGACGAAGTGGGAAAAGAAACAAGAGTTGGTGGAGTCTGCTGAGGATTTTGGGGTGCAAAAGTAACCATGCAAATGCCATGGTTAAAGCTTCGATGGGTCTGATGCCATTGACAAGATAAAGGGTACGAGGAGAGTTTTTCAGACACGAAACAAGTATCATAGGTTGTCGTGTAGCATGCCAGGATTGGTCGACCCTGTCTGAGTTGAACCATGAGGAACCTGACGTAGAAATCATTAGATTACGGATTCAACTAGATGCATTAAAATGTCAAACGGGGTTCCACGAAAGCATTTCATTGCCATTTATTTTCTTGTTCTATATCTATATCGCATATGCCCCCTTTTTCTTTTGTTTCCTTTGAATTTGATGATCCCTTTAATCGCTTATGGCAAAAGAAGAGTTGAAATTCTAAAAACAGAAAGATCGACAACGGTGTATATATGTTACATCAATTAGCAACTCGTATTAACAAATTTATCATGATTCGATTGGTTCAATCCAGATATGTCCCTGGAACAAGTAGGATGCCTTAGTTATCTTGGTCTTGCCAATGAAGCAAGCAAGGGAAGCTGTCACCGACGTCAAACCAACCTTGGTCTTATCACTACTGACGGAGTTCAACTTTAGTTTTGCATTCTACAGCCTAATAATAACTTCTAGAAAGCAAGTTCATGACGATGTCTGTGTGCAGTCAATTCAGCCAACAATGGCTTGTAATGTAAGTTATTGGCGTCAACGCGGTACAAGTTCCCATTGGCCTTAGCCGTCGAATTTCCGAATGTATGTGGCAAACCAAGACATCATCCGAATAGGCTGGTGCCTGTTCAATAATGTTTTTGGGTATTTTCAAACGGAATATACTTATTTATGCTCAAATCATATATAAATTAAAATAAGAAAAAAATTGTTAAAATTAAAAATAATTATTTCTTATTTATTTTCCATTCATTAGTCACTAAACCAACTCTACAAAAGTATAATCCTTTTTAAGTTATTAGTTGAGGAGATATGCATTCATGACAGCATCCAAGGCTTAAAGAAATTTGGGAAGATAAGCACTACAATAAAGACAGGCCAGCAATTAACACAATATTCCTTATACAAATCAGCTTATTTGAACGTGATAGACTAGAATATAATAATAACAATTATACAAAATCCGTCAAAGGAGGACCATTCTCTGTGTATATATGTATATATATATAATTTTCATGGTTAGTTTCCTCGTAGTCAAGGGTCATAAGAATGTAAGGCGGAGA
This sequence comes from Dalechampia spathulata, assembly GCA_948192965.1. Classification (NCBI taxonomy): domain Eukaryota; kingdom Viridiplantae; phylum Streptophyta; class Magnoliopsida; order Malpighiales; family Euphorbiaceae; genus Dalechampia; species Dalechampia spathulata. Next base: position 33,290 of record CANYBF013068594.1, on the reverse strand, counting down.
TGAGATGGATGGAGTTCAGGGAGAGGATGATATTCTACTGTGTATTTTATGAATATTCCATATGGTTGCATTATCATAATTTAGACGTAAAACTCGTAGCATCTTATTTCAAATGCCAAAAATTTTATCATGATTTGATTGGTTTAATCCATGATTAAGATATAACCCACAGTAATTTGTCTCCCACAAGCCATGTTAATCAACTTCCAAGGAGAATGGTTTGTTGAATTTTTTTACTTTCTACTTTGAACCAAGAGAAAATGGTTCAGCTTTCCTATCCTTCTCATCATTTTTCAACCCGAGCATGGTGTAAATTCTAAGGATTTTTGTTATTTCAATAGCCAAAGTTCATTCATCAACCTATCCATTCTTCAAAATTATGCAAACGTCATCATACGATTACCCATTTCAAACTCGACAAAAGAAATACCGTCTCCCGCCAATTAAGGAAGTAAGCAAGGAAAACTGTCACTGGGCTGAAACCAACCTGGGTCTTATCACGACTGACGGAGTTCAACTTTGGTTTTCCATTCCATAGCCTAATCACAAGTTCTTGAAAGCAGATTCATGCTGAGGTTTTTGTGGAGTCAGTTTGGCCAACAATGCCTTGTTATGACAGTGTTCTGTGTCAACGAAGTAGAACTTCCCATTGGCCCTAAATGTCACATAGGGCCTGTTTGTCTCTGCTGGTCGAATATCGGAAAACTTTATAGTCTCTGGTATGTATCCTGCCATCCATGACATCATCTCCACATCAAAGCTGTCGGAGCCAGGCTTCCATCTGAGCTTGTGAATATATGGGCTAACAAACCAATGCAGAGCTGCAGTCGTACTCGCACTAAAGAATATCACAGAGGATGCGACTGCACCCTTCAGTATGACATTCGTATCATGAGATGTCATAAAGGTTATGACGGGCCCCAAGGATACCGAGAGACCACAGGTCGAAAGTGAGAGTAGTTTTACTTTCCTGATGGTGGATGATATTGGACCACGATAAACCACCCCCGTCTCTTTTTTATCCTCCCCGGTTTCTTTACCTCTTTGAGGTCCAATGCTGATCCTGTTATCATCTTCTATTGTTCTAGCTTGAGATGCCCATCTTTTCTGAGAAGCTGCAAATAGGATGGCACTGTTATAGTCAGTTTTGGCAATTGGAGTGCAGGACCATGTGCCAAACCTACAACAGTGATAGCCTGCAGCAAGGAAAAATCAATAACGATAAGTACCTTCACAGGGTGCATCTTTAGAAAATTTTTCAGATTATATCAACACAAGTTGAAGATTGCCCTTCCCCTCCCTAGTTTTACCCCATGCAGATAGGCTGGTGGCAGTACAATAATTTTTATCAGTAATTTCAAGTTATTAGTTCAGAACATATGCATACATTATATCATCCAATGCTTAAAGAAATTTGGAAAGATAAGCAAGTGTTTTTACGTAGAGACAAACTATAAAATGACACACCACCAATTAACACAATATTCCTCATCCAAATCAGCTTACTTCAACGTGATAGGATATAATCATAATAATTATTATTATATAAACCTGCCATCAAATTACAGGTAAACCATTTTCTGATTATATATTTTATCAAGATGTTGCTGAAGTTAGACATCAGGATATGGGAATTGCAGTTTTTTCACTGTCAAGGGTCATAAGAATGTAAGACAAACATAAGATAGATGAAATTCAGGAAAATCAAAGTTAAAGACAAAAAACAAAATGAGAAGGCAAAAATCAAACCCAAATATTAGAAATCACTATCGATCCTGCAAAAAGTGTGTATAAGCTGAACAAACAAGTTCCAGTTGTAATCTGGCAAAGACTTTAAAATTCCCTTAATCATTACCATCAACCAAATGATCGAACAATGAATTATGATTTGTAATCATCTAAGAGCAACGGTCTCCTATAAATTACAAAAAGAGAAAAAGCTGAAATTAATTACCAAAAAAAACTCAAATACTTGAATCAAATTCCACAAAATAAAAACAATGTGTTGGATATAGCATGCCAAAGAATCGAAAACTTCACGGGCTTGATTTTCTTTCACAAGTACACAAAATCAGTAACAAACAGTAAATAACTCAAAAGCGAACATATAAGAGGCATAGCCGACAACATCAAAGCAAGCAATTAAGCAAATACACCTTCGAGTTCTTAAAAGCAAGCAATTAGGCAAATACACCTTCGAGTTCTTGAAAGCAACCAAAAAATGATCTGATTAACCGATATTAGATGAAAATGTTCAAAAACCCTAAACCCTAATGATGAAGAACCGAGTCGACCAGAAAGAGATGAAACCTGATAGGAAGGCTGTAGGAGAAGAGAGGTTTCTGGCTTGAGATCGAAGTATGCGCAGAAGTGCCATTTTCACTTTGCTTTTCAGCTTTCTTTCAGGGAAACTTGGAGTTTTGATTTTCTTCGTTCACTCTCCGCTGTTTTCTGAACAGACAACGCATGGTTAAAATATCAATTTGCCCCCTGAACAATTATAAAATAGGACAATCAGCCTATAATTCAACTTTCTGGCCAATCAACACTAGACATCATAATTCTTTTTAATTTATAGGAGAGGTTAATATAATGATGAATAATGAATATTGTTTTCATAGATGTACATAATTTAATATCCAACTATCTAAATCTCTTTTAATCAAAATAAATAATATGGAAGATGAATATATATATATATATATATATATATTCGTAACATAAATATCATACTTTATTAGAAGCATTAAGCCAGCTCTTGATATGTATTAAAATGGGATACAGATCAATGGCAGATGATGAAAGCTTAGAAGTGGTTTCTAGATGCATGGCCAAGAAGTTCCTCCCTGAGATACCAAGATATGGCCATGTTCCTTGAAGCATCCAAAGACCTCTTTTTTTTTAATTCCAATTGTCAGCTCTTCTAGTAGCCTTACTCTGCACGACCCACCAAGTCCTTTGCTTCTCCTATTTCCCATCTAGAAGCCCTTGATTTATGTATATTTTTCTCTTCATATCTGATCTCTCTCTCTCTCTCTCTATATATATATATATAAACAATGATCTTGGACTCGTCCATCAATCCAACTTACACCCTTCTTCACTTTGCTTTCTGTCGTCTTCTCCCCCGATTTCATTTCTTACCAACCAAACACCAGATGGAAAATAATTATGATAATAGCACTGTTGTTGAAGAATTTGAAGATGCTCTTTCTTTATGTGATTTTGCTCTTTCTGATGATCAAGAATCTGAAACCAACATCAGTTATCAACGTCTAATCACTGATCCTTCAACACATGAAGATTTCTTCGAGTTTTCTACATCCTTTTCAAGCTCCTCAGAACCAGATCATGTGAAAGAATATGATCATATCATGTTTTGTGGGAAAATAATTTCGAGCAAAGCTGGACGTGCTGATCATGACAATGGACATCCAAAATACAATGACCCGGTTTCTTTCTCATCAAGCTCGTCAACTGGGTTGCTAAATAAAAGCAAGAAAAGATCAAATAATCCATCTTCCAAGCTTCCTTTGCCGTTGCCACCACATGCAAAGAGTTCAAGCAAGAAGCGCCACCAGATGATGATTGGCTTGGCAACGATTCCGTCAAAAATGGAGCTCAGTGACTTGAGAGAAAGGCAGAACCGGAAGCAGACTCCACCTCCCATGTTTCCGGCTGTGGTTGGTGGTGATGCATTGGCTGTTTCCGGTGACGGGAGTAGGAGGAAAAGTCATGGCTGGGGCGTGCTACATGGCGTCGCCTCCATGTTGACAAGGTCTTCTTCTTTTGGTTGCCTGAGGCTAGCAAGACCCTGCATCGACTAGTTTTTTATTTTTATTTTTATTTTTGTTTTCTTAATTACAATTATAGTACATTTTTTATTTTAACCATTTTTGTTTCATTTCCTAATCCTTTTTTTTGTTAAATATTGCTGTATAATTTAATCAGTCCTTAATTATTATCCTAAAAATGCCAATAATAATATGCATGCCACGTAGATTAATAATAATTTATTGAATCATTTATAATAAAACTCATCATTAAATCACTCCATAAACTATTATTAATTAATTTATTTTAAATATTATTCCTTTTCATTCATAATTAAATGAAAAATATATATTAATTTTATTCATACAAGTTGTTATTATCATTATGTACCAAATTACTTGATAAATAATCATGTGAATATAATATTAAAAATTTAATACTACCTTGATATAGTGTTAAAATGAATGAAAAAATCCTCAAGTAGTTTGAATATTATTAAAAAAAATGATGCTCACTCTATATAAAATAGATAATTTCATTTAAAATATATATATTAACTAAAAAATTAATAAATATTTAGTACTTTACTTGATTTTTTCATTTTATTCTTTTAATTAAATTTTATTGTATAATTTTTATATTATAATTCATAAAATTCTAGTAATAATTATATTATTTTTTTTTTTATTATTATTATTATTATTATTATTATTATTATTATTATTATTATTATTATTATTATTATTATTATAATGATTCCTATTTCAAGCCTTTAATTGACAGAGGTGAAAAAACGTTAAAATATAATTTTATTTGCTATTTAAATAAGATTTATAAATAAAAAAATAAAAAAGATTTATTATTATTATTATTATTATTAAAGATGACCATCAAAATTACATTTACATCAATAACTTAATTAAACCATCTTCATAATTTTCTAAATATATTTATTATTTTTTATTCAGTGAATGCTTATTTATTTTTTACTAATAACAGTAAAAAATACATCTCATCACTATCTTCTCAACACATAAAAACTAAAATTATCTTTTTAAAACAAATTTTAAAGCAAAAATTGGTATATCAATTTTTTAATAATTTTTTCCTTTTATTTATCTCAATTTAAAACATCAATCACATTAAAAAATATATATATATATATATAATACAGATCAAATGTAAATAAAATTATAATTGACGTCAGAAATATTAAAAAGTCTATGGAAATATCTCTCATCATACATTTATATGTTTGTCAACTGCTGAAGTGTATGCAATTTCTTGGTACTCAAGCATCATAAACATACAATAATAATAAAAATTAAGAACATTTGCAAGAAAAAAATAATAAGTTTATACATTTAAAAAAAGAAAAACTCATTCTAGAAATGCCTTGGGGTTGAAGTTACATTGATTTCTGTGTTGTTACCCAGTCAGACAATCACTTTTTCTTATTGTGTGTGGTCATCTTCTACCTAAGTCCTCTTCCTCTCCTGTCTAGTTTTCTTTTACCACTTCCTTCATCCAGAAGTCTTAAATGAATAGAAATTATAAAGAAAATAAACTAGAAAAATGTTGCTCCTGCTCTCAAGAAACAAACTAAACAAACCCTTCTTCCTTATTATATATATATATCTATGTATGTATGTATGTACACAAACCACTAACCTACAACGTGCACAAGAATTCTTTACCGTTTCAGAATTATTTCAAATACCCTTTGCTTGTTGGTTTTCCTCCGAAGCAACTGAAAATGGAGAACACGGACAATCAGTTAGAAATTGCGGACGAAGAGTTTGAAGATACACTCTCCTTATGTGACCTCCCACTCCACCAAGAAACTGAAACCTGTAATAGTCTTGTTGATCATGATCAAAATCTACCTTATTACTCTCTTTCAACCCAAGATTCATTCAAGTTCTCCTCAACTCCAAACTCAGAAACAGACCCTACAGTCAACAGTATCATTTTCTGTGGAAAATCCATGTCCTGCAAAATGGAAGAACCCGCCAATGCTGAAGGAATCTCTTTATTTCCTTTAGTTTCTACTTACTTGTCAAACAAAAACGACAGTTCAAGCTCATTCCATATAAAGACTTCAAAGCCTTCTCCACCGCCTCGTGCAACCAGAAGCTTCCGGCATCAGTCAGGTAGTTCAAGGAAGCACAACTTCAAGATAGGTTTTGGCAAAAATCCCAACAGAAATGGACCTTAGTGATATGAAGAAGAGACAGAGCCAGCAGATGCCAGTATCAATGTTTCCAGCAAAGCCAGCCGGTGGTGAAGCCGCCAATGGCAGCAAAAGGGGCAGAGAGGGAAAAGGGGGTTCACTAAGGCCATGGAAACGTAGATCATATCTTGCTAGAGGGTTGAATAAGGCTTATCTTGGGTGCATGCCTTTTGCATGAGGAAGTTGGTCCTAGACTTGGTCGTCCAGAGAGGAGGGAGAATATAGACGACCAAAAAGAAAATGATTTGTATCTATGATTATTCTTTTGGACTTGACATTAAACTATCCTTTCTTGCCATAACCGTTTAAAAGAATTGGTAAATTAAAAAGAACAGCAAAATATGGTATCTACTGAACCTGATCATTACAATTACATAGCTTCTTGTTTCGAGAAGATTTTAAACTACTTATTTCATACCTGCTTGCTTGATTCGGAAAGATGCTTTAACCAACCAGCTCTGAAGCACAAGAAACTACAGGTATATTATCACCGTGCATATCAGAAAAAGAAAAAAGTTAGGTTAAAGAAGACAGCATATTACAAGAACAAACGTAGCTAGCTTGGTAAAATGTTGTTCAAAACGAGAGCACCCAACAAGGGCAAGGTTGATACAATTTACATGGCAGCAGATCAACATTCTTGCTGCCTCTCGCCACAAACCTGTCAAACTTATGGCTGAGTAAGAATTAATGCCCTGAAAATTGTTTGTTCCATAAGCAATACAACAGAGCAAAAAGCTGAACAAAATTACGCTTAATTTGCTGTATGATGCGAGCAGCTTATCAAGTTGAGGCCTTTTTAATCTTTTTCTTGGCAGTTTTTGCAATTGCTTCACAAATCTCCTTTTTACGCTTATTGTTGCTGTTGTTGATTTTGGTGGTGGTGTTATTGTTATTGTTGTTATTGCCACCTGTGCTCGCTGCATTTTTTCCCTGAACTTCCAGAGCATCTTTCACGAAAAATTTTAACCTCCAAAGAGTGGACTCGGTCTGTGCAAGGAATAGAACTTATTCAGATAATTTGCATCTTCAGGAAAAGATTGTTCAAAAACATAAATTTGTAAGAAACAATGGTGAGTTAGAGAGGCATAAGTCATAACCTGAGCATCAATATCAAGGTCCACCTCTTCAGCAGTAGCTTGAAAACCTGGATTATTTTGAGCAACAATCTCCAATGCTTTAGTGAGATCTTCAGGAGATAATTTTGTGAGAGCCGCCCCAAGCTTTCTTTTCTCTTCAGTTGACATTTTTCTGCACGGTACAATTGCCAAATTACAATATTACCAAGCAAAATTACCACACTGAACATTATCTCATACAAAAAGATCACAATCTTTCAACTTAGCAAGCAACCGTAGAAATTCTGGACTAAATTCCACACAGAGCATTGCGATAGGATTTCACAATGTATGAAAGAAAGCTAAATCAATGATCATCAACTTCTTCTATTCTGAAAGTGTTCAAATGTCTGCCAGGATCAAGTCCACAAAAGCTTAAAAAACGGGAGTTCCAACAGACTGCATTTGCCATTAGCTTAATCAACTAAAGGAATTGGATAGAACTAGACATAAATGTTTAACCATTAGAGAAGATATTAAATAGCTTGCAAAACAGTTTACAGCTTCACCATTGATTGGTGTAGTTTCTGTTTTTGGAAAAATAGAGACACTGATAAATACTTGCAGCGTATCAAATATATAGAATACACTGGCATGATGACATAATGCAACTTCTAGAGCAATAAAATTCATGAGCATAGCGAAGGCAAACCTGCACTTTTGAACAACCATGTCTCTAAGCTCATCCAAATGTGTATCAATCTCATAAAGCTGAAAGTATATCTTTAAAATGTTAAAAAATTTGTGAGTTTGCCAAACACATTATTTGATAAACTCTAAATCCGGTTCTAACAGACCTCATTACTTAACTCTCTAGCCATTTTAGCATGAACAGCTTCCTGAGCAAGTTGCATGTCCAACTGAGCCTCTGCTTCTTCTGCTTCCCGTCTTTTCTCCTGTGGGTGCATAGTTATGGATGCCAAAAGAAGGAAACAGCAACTAAAAGTAAGACAACAATTTTGCAATTCTACTCTGAATAGGTTACAAAGCCAGACAAATTACCTCTTCAGTCACTTTCGGCAGAAGTTGCAGCCATTTCTCCTCGAACTTTGCCAGCAATGTTTTTGCCATAACATGAACATCACTTCTTTCATCATTATATTTCATTGCATTCTTAAAAACTAATCTCACATCAGCACATATCTCCCTAACATTCTTATATCCAGTTCCATCCTTGGTCTCCATTTGATTTTTAATGGTGCTGAAGTCCATTGGCTTGTCAATGACCTAGAGAATACCGCAAAAAATAGCAAGCATTATATTCAGAAGAAACCCAATCTAACAAGTAGTTAGGCAATCAAAGTCACAATCAAAATGGCAGTAGAACTCTCCCTCTCTCTCCATGTACGTGTGCGTGTTTTGTAACTTCACCATTGCTAGGCTTTGAGAAAGGGACAAGATTCCCACGTGACAATTCAACATGTAAGAGTGACACGTCTATCTTTTTATCACACTACATATATTTACAACTGATACAGGGAAGGAGAGCTGGTAGCACACTCCATATAACTTCAGTTAGTGATATGGGGATTTTGTTATCTGGTGGTCAGCCATTATGTAAGATTGAAAGTGGGCATGGCTAGCAGTGTTTTGTAAGCTAAGCTGAACTGTACTAAAATAATTATCTTTGGTTTAAAGCATTTGCACTCTAAGTTTTACACTTGAACCGTAATCACAAACTCCCAAGATAAAGAGATGTATTAGTAAAATTGAGTCAAGTTCATCCTTTATCAACATTCAACTCTCAAGGTGAGGTGGCCTCTCAAACAGCTAATTTCTTGTGTATCAAAATCTTTATTCATGAACTGTAGTAGCAATTGTTATAAGTTAAGGAAAGACTTGATAGTATATTAGTATGTATGTACTTTGTTTTCTTTTTCAGAAGAGAATCTCAACTCTATAAACAGATGTCAGTTGATAGTTCATAAGGACTATGATAAGTGCTTTGGATCACGGTGGCATCCATCTGACCCAAGTTGGATTTGTATCCCTAGATTTCCCTCCACCAGACTCCAAATATTTTCAAAGATGTTTGAAGGGGTGAGCCCTTGAACAGAAACAAATAAACAAAAATGTTCGTATTAAGAGAAAAATGAATTGTTCTAAGAAAAATGAAGATTCTTGAACCTGAACAGGCAACACAATGAAAAGCAAAACAATTCATTTTCCAAAAATAAAATAGCAAGTAGCTATGAGAAAGTACTAATGAACTTTACCTCATAGTAGTCATGTAAGCCAAGACCTTTGACATCTACAGGTTGCATAAAGGGCCACGCCCACTTGTGCTGTGTGATCTGAGAGCAAATTAAGAGTAAATACGACAACCACTTGCTTCTATGTGATCATAAAAAAAAATGGCTTTAAGTCTTTAAACATTCAAAAGTGTCATCCCAAGAGAAAAAAGATCAGAGTAATAGGCAATGCAAATGATCAACCCATGGCAGTAAAAGTTTAAAATGAGCAAAAACAAAACAAAAAAATCGAAAGTTATCAAAATTGATCCTTCAAGCAGAAGAAGGGGCAATTCATTATAAGAAAATGAAAAACTGTGTGGGCCAATGCATTGTGCAAAGTCAAGATTGGAGTATGAGTTTAATGAACGTAACATAAGTTCAAGTATTGAGAGAGATGACTCACACAAGTGTACTGCGACTTCTATCTCAATTGATTAGTAAAAAAGGGAAAATTCAACTTGAGAAAATATGCATTTCTATGCACATTTATCAAGAAGTTTTCTATTATGCAGCACTATCATCATCCTGACATGTCAATATTTCCTTAAAGAACAACACTGTACAATCTATTCTCTGCTAATTCCTAGTCTGAAATTTCATAAACAGAGGCACAATTTCCAACCAACTACTGACCTGCACAAACTTGCGCACCTTTTATGCATAAATTTTGATCTATGAAAACACAATATAAATACAATGACAGCAGGTGTAGTTAAGAAAAAAAATAGCAAAAGATACCTGGCGCAAAATGGTGCCAAATAGGCGCATAAGTTCTTGCATTCTTTTAGCAGCAGCAGCCTCTCGTTTCGAAGCATCTTGCTGCAGTTTTCTCATACTTGATACCTGTCTGTCCTTATTACTACTCCCTTCTTTATTATTATTATCCCTCCCCAATGAGCTACCTTTTGAATTACCACCTCCTCCTCCACTAGTTTGCTGTTGCTGCTTCTTTTTACTATTACTGTTATTACTATTATTTACATTTAAGTAAAATTGCTCCACTTCATTCACTCTTTGCTCAAGCTATACACACAAATCAAAAAAAAATCCTAATTAACTTAATCTTCTACTAGTAATAGTAATGAAAACTAGTAATTAACTCCATTGAGCCTTAATGTGAAGTTTACAGGATGACTGTCGTGCTGACGATGAAATTACCTTACCAACTTTCTGAAAAAGCTCATCAACGCGAGTTTTGTAACCGTCGATTTCAACTGAATCATCAAATTGGAAGGTACCAAAATCTGGAATCGGCGATGTTATTCCTTCCATGTCTGATATATGCAACAACACAATTAAATCAAATGAGCATTAACAACTAGCATCTTTCTTTTTTATCGAAAAAAAGGGTCAAATTTCAGATTTTTGTAATTGGAAAAAAAAAAAACCAACAAAAATTACTGTTGTCAACGAAATATTAAGTATTGATAGGCAAGATCAATGATGCTGTATGAGCATAAACAGAGAAAGAAATTACCCTAAAGACTGAGTGAAGTGCAGGCGGTTGCTGCGGTGCTGTCTTCTCCTCCGTCGGGAGGAAACTCAGAATATGAATATCTTCAATACGCCGTCGTTTTAAGCCTTTGAACATAAAATTTTAAGAATTTGTAACATTCAAGGTAAAAAGGGAAAAGTTAAAATAAATATTATTTAATAAATTATATTAAATTCAATTGACTATTAAAAAATGAAAGACTAAATAATTATAAATTGAAATCTCTCTAACCAATGAAAAATTATTAAATTTATTTTAAAAACTCTTGAATTTCTCTTAAAAATGATTATGAAAAAGATGAAGAATATAAATAATAATTATGTATCATTTAGTCAATAAATAAAATAATTTAATTTAATTAATATTTTATTTTTAAAAATTATTTTAGTTAATGATGTAATATGTACATAAAAATCATTTAATAAATAACTTCTTAAATCTGTATTAAATGCTCAATAACCTAAAATTTCAGACTTTAAATCAAAAAAATTTAGGTTTAAAATTTCAATTCCCAAAAAATATTATTTATTAAAAAATAATATTTTAATATATAATACCAATAAATTTATATATTTATTCATACTTTAAACATAATAATAAATATTCATATATGAAATATATCATACATATATAAAAATTATTTTTATATTTACATAAATTAATTTTGGTTATATAAATATAATTACATAAATCTATAAAATAAAATATGATTATTTCTATTTAAAAAAAATTATGCTTGCAAAAACAATTTATATATATATATAAAATTAATATAGTCCTGCTTTTGTCATTGTATATTGGAGATCTAAAAAACAAAAAAATCCATAAAAGTGATATAGCTAGGGGTGAGCATAGGTTTGTTCGGTGCGGTTTTGTGGACATTTTGAACCGAACCGAATAAACCGAAAACCGAATAAGAAAAACCGAACCGAACCGAATTATTTATAAACTGAATAAACCGAACCGAATAAACCGATTATCAAATTCATGAAAACCGAAACCGAACCGAATTCTTTATACACCGAATAAACCGATCCAAATAAATTAGGGCGTACAATTAAATTAGACAAATACATTAGGGCGTACAATTAAAAAAATTGGTATAAAATGAAACGACGTCGTTTTAGGAATCAGTTTTTTTGGTTTTTCGGTTTACTCGGTTATTTGATAATATAAACCGAACCGAAAATCGAAAACCGAAAAAAATTAAAATAATAACCAAACCGAACCATTAAACCGAAAAACCGAACCGAAATTACCAAATATACTCGGTTTTTTCGGTTTCCTGTAGATTTTGCTCACCCCTAGATATAGCTATTCTTTAACGTGAATGATATAAAAATATAAAAAAATTAAATTGAATTAAATAAATTAAAAATTAAATCTATAAAATTAAAATTGAATCTAATAAATTAAAAATTAAATTCATAATAATTAAAAATAAATTGAATTTCTTAGAAATTTAAATCAAATGAATCATGACCAAAAATTATATAATTGAAATAAAATAACATCAATTTTTTAATTTATTTTTATTTTTTAATTATTCAATATATATAATTAAATAAAAAATAAAAAAATTATAATATTACAACCAAACTAAAATTAATTCGGTTGATATATTCGCGATAATCATAAAATTATTTGGAATTTATGAAAATTTATAAGTTCAACATTCTAGAATAGGCAGAAATGTGAACGGAATATAATAATAATAATAATAATAATAATAATAATAATAATGCACGAATTTATCATGCCTTGACCAACCAATCCTCCAAGTTTGACTTTTCTGAAATCACACCTAATGGCGTGTGCTAAGCACGGCGTCGTTTACTACCTCTTCCTCTCTTTCCTTTCCTTCCCAGAATGAAAAAAATAAACAATAATAAGCAAATTTTAATTTAATTCCATCTCCCCTTTTTCATTGTTTTGGTTTGCTTCACTGTTACCTAACCTCATTTTGATTCCTTTCTGTGTCTCCAATTCTTTTTCCCATCTTTCTTTTTTTATTTTCCTCTCAATTTCTTGTTCCTCCTTCAGGTAAAGTTGTGTGATGTTTTTGGGTTTCTTCCATTCTTGTCAAATTTCCAATCTTTACGTGTTTCTTTGTTTCTTTTGCGATTTTATATTTTTGATTTACTTCTATTTTTCTTCTTTGTGCTTTTTGTAATTGTTTACAGATTGGTTCTAGTGTTAAATTCGTTGTTTAACATAGAGAGCATAATTTTTTCAAGGAAAAATTGGATCTTTGATTTTGTTGATTTTGGGGGTTCATAATTGGTTTGAAATTATGGATTTTGTGGTTTCTGTGTATAATTTAGGTTAGGAATTTAATTGGGTTTTGGGTATTTCTGTGAATTCTGAAGTCAACTTTTGTAATTTATAGTAATTGTTACCAATGGTTTTGGACACAGTAATGGATTAACCCATGACAATCACCATTAAGTTCCTTTGTTAGTCGTCAAATCACTGTTAAACCTGTTTGTTTACTTCTTTTCCAGGTTTTCAATTGGTCCTTTTATAATTCTGAATCAGAAAACCTATTAGCCCTCTGCTTTTTCCTTGAAAGAATGTTCAAATCCCTCCTTCCTGTTCCTGTCTTAGTACACCATCAAGTTTTAAGACATTTAGTTTATATGATTTTGCACTTCATATGTTATAAGAGAGGGTTACGATCTGAATTCCAGAATTGTTTTGACTTTTATTTGATCTTGTGCTCGTGACTTTGAGCTAAGGAAATTTTGGTTTTCTTCCTTTTGGAATCTGCCTCCTATTGACTGGATTGATCATTGTTGATTTTTGACCTTTTGGATGGTGACCATGAATATTTTTCAACGGTGATGGATTGCTTTTCCGGTTTCTGATATATTGTTCTGTGTGTGCAGGTAATCTTGCTCCCACAAAAAGATGGACTTCTTCTTCAGAGGCCTTAATGAGGAAACTGCACCTTCTCAAAATGATATTGTTAGGTGTCCATTTTTGAGAAACATTAATGAACCCACAAATTTCTCGTTCTCGTCATCCCTGCCTTTCCCAATACCGGTAAGCTGTATAATGTTTACGTAGTTGTGCTTAAGTGTATGATTTTTTGTGTGATTCTGATTCATTGAAGTCTCGTTTTGCATTCTTTACTGATTGTTTGCCTGAGGAGGGAATGGATGGATTGATCGATTTCTAGATTTAATTTACATGAGCTAACTGAAGTGGTGATCCTTCTCTGAGATTTTCCCGTGATGCTTTTTGCCAGGTTCGTGCAGGCAAAGGTCCAATATTTGAAGATGGACCCAATTTTGATATGGCATTTAGATTATTCCACGGACATGATGGAGTAGTCCCGCTTTCTGAAAGATCGCTCTCAAGTTCCGTGAAGAAAGGGTGCCAACTAGCACCACCTGAGTTCAATCCTTTAGCTGCAAAGGCAGCTACTATTAGTCTTTCGTCTTTTGGACCTGGAGGACCGTTTAGCTTTGACGCATTTAATAAGTGGAAGAATGAAAAGAAAAACTCCAAGCAATCCAAGAAACAATCATCTTCAAAGGTAAATTGTTCTTTTCTTGTTTGATAATCTGCGCCGAATAGTTCATTAGCCCGCATTTCTGTCATCCTCTTCTGATTCTGAAATTGTAACATGTTTTGGACATAAGAAGTGTTTGAGAATTTTAGACATGTCTTATTTCAAACTTGTTAATAAATGGCAAAACCTTTTCTTATGTCTGAACTGCTTTTCTGACTGTTAATTGTGGTGATATTTTCAGGGATCAAACCACGAAGCGTTGGGCAATGAGTGGTTGCAAAGTGGGAACTGTCCAATAGCAAAGTCATATCGTGCAGTTAGTGGAGTCCTGCCGCTTGTTGCCAAAGTTTTCCAGCCTCCTCCAGGCATGAAATTCAGGTGCCCTCCTGCAGTAGTTGCAGCCCGGGCAGCTATAGCACGGACTGCATTCGCTAAGAACCTTCGGCCTCAACCTTTACCTGCAAAAGTTCTTGTGATCGGGATGCTGGGTATGGCTGCAAATGTCCCATTAGGAATATGGAGGGAACACACCGAGAAATTCTCAGCATCATGGTTTGCGGCCGTGCATGCTGCAGTCCCATTCATTGCCATGCTGCGGAAATCCGTGTTAATGCCCAAGTCAGCCATGGCATTTACTATTGCAGCATCTGTACTCGGACAGGTTATCGGATCTAGAGCAGAACGATACCGTTTGAAGGCAGTAGCAGCAAAGAAAGCATCTCTTGCCGAAACATCTGGCAGCAGTTCAAACCAGGTACAAGCTGTTGCTGTTAAAAACAAACACTGTGGTGTCCTTGTTGAATATCCAGCCCCCCTTCAGATGGCGGGGAGCTTTTCTGCAGCAGATGTTTTCTGCTGATTGCTTGCCATATCAAACTATCATTGAAGTCGTGTTTTACAAACTGTAATTCTTTCCTCGAGACAATTATGTGTTGGTTCCTTTTGTTTCCTGTGATTGTTGTCTACCATATCATCATCTTGTAAGGACCTGACATCGGGTATCTGATTGAATAAGAGATTTGAAAGGAGTGACTCTTTTCTGTATCAGACATATTTTTCTGTTTCTGCTAAAAAGTCATATTATCCATCATCGAATCGAATCATCATGAACAGTAGATTTAGATTCAAATGGATCAATATTCTTGAAATGATCAAGTGGCTTGCAGTTTTAGTGGAAAAAACTATGTAGGTGCCGGTCAACGAAAACCTTCTGCATTGAAATTCCAATGAGAACATGTATTTCGATTCCCCACGACTCCTGGAAGATTAATGAGCCAAAGTCCAACAACCAACCTACCATGGCTGCCACACGTCTGCTTCAATACTTATCACTTGATACAGTGTTTCTGAACCTTGAATTAGTTTTCCATTAGTGGAGAAATTAACAAGCTTTCCCATATGATAAGGTATGTACAGATGAGCAAAATTACCAAATATTTATACGGTCAAAATGAATATAAAGTATATGGATTTAGAAGGTGTGATTGAGAGGGGAATGATGGTACGTTACATTGTCAACATCCATAACAAGATACTTTTGATAATATAAATGGTTAATCCCAACTCATAACAAATAAAAAATTAGTCAAATGTCAATGCATAGAACTTATCACACTACTCTCTTATTCGTTATGATTTTATTCTCATCAATATAAATTTTTTTTCAAACGATAGTTAGTTATTATAATTTTATAATTTATTCTAATAAAAAATTCATCCAAATTAAAGTTTATTTATTTATTAAAAGCTATCTGAAAAATGGAAAATGTGTCCTGGGAATTGCATTAGGCATTGCATGCATGTCATTTGAGGGTTATGGAGGGAGAAATGTACCTGTTCTTGGAGATTTGTGGCCATCATTCGCATGCACAACTATCCAAAATTCTTTACGAATGTGGAGCAGTAGCTGGAAACATTAAGCCTTGTGTGGTGCTTTTAATCTGTGGTTGATGATTATATGTATATGCCTGGGTGAATATGCGGTAGGATAGAGACAATAAAGAAAACAGAAACACAAAGAAGAAGAAGAAGAAAAAGCAAGCAATCCAAGGCCGAGAACATGCTGCTGTTGACCTGATAGATAACGCCAAAACCAATACAGTTGCAGATATTTTAATTTTATTATTGGGGAAATAGTGACATCAGAAACAATAATTGAGGAGGAGCCTGAGAAAGGCCCCTGCTTCCACGTGCAAATTGAATCCGCTCACATGGATCGTCTCCCAATCAACACATCAGCATAAATATAAATATATATATATATATATAATAAAAAATAAAATAAAAAAAAGAGGAAGAAGTGTTGAAACCTACAATTTGTATAGATGATGGGTTAATCTGTCAGACTAGATAAGTGATCGAATGATGGAAGGGCACTGAAGCCACCCCTCAACTTTCCACAGATTATTTCTGTATTTTCCATCAAATACAACAAATACAATGCTGCTGCAATATTACAAAGCACCTAAAACATTTTTTTTTTTTAATAAGAAAAGAAAAAGGGAAAAAACAAAAACAAAAAGACGGAATTGAGAACCGTCCACTGCCCCTATTCATTCATTTCAATTGAACAATACAAAAACTATTATACAGGGCACGGCAAAAACAAAGGATATTTGCCGCTGTTGCTGAGGGAGCTTCTCACCTAAAGAGTGTTCCCTCGCACCACGCCTACTACCTGCCTAAGTCACCCTTGCTCCTCCAAGATTCCTCCTCCCTCAGGATGCTCCCGTTTTGCCCACCAAGCTGCTGCTCTGCTTTCGCATAGTGCATTTGCAGCGCTGCCACAGCATCCGAAACACCCCCCACTACAAGTCCTCCCCTTCCTACCACATTCATTCCTATCATTCCCCTTCCCTGCTGCTGTAAACTCGACATCCCTTCGAACCCATTCAGTCTTTGCATCTCTGACAACATATCTTGTCGTTGCTTCACTTCTACAGAGAATTGCTGCAGCTTATTGCTGTCATGACTTCGGTACATCTGATAGTCCACCACTCCATTGCTACCACCTGCTTCTCTCGGAGGTAAAACCGAAACACTGCTCAAATTGCCATCATTACACTTCACGGCAGCCTGTAGAGCGTGCTGCTCCATTTTAGAAGTGGACATGTGGAAACTGCTAAAAGCTGCAGGATACTTTGCCAGAAAGTACTCGGGTGGTATGGATGAAAACCCTGTTTGTATCTTGTTCCCATCCCAAAACCCGTAACTCTTCACCGGAACATCAAGGCCCAGATAATTATTGCGGTCAAACTTCAAAACAGAAGCATTCCCATCTGTACTTTGATGATTGCTGAACTTCAAAGTTGTCGACTTGTTACTGGGCTTAGGACCACTGATCCCTTGTTCTCCCTTTTCATGTATGACAGGATTTGACTTCTGGGACGATGAGGGATTACTGAGTATTTTGCCAAACAATTTAACATCACCATTCCTGCATGGCTTTTCCATATCTGACAAACTTCGTGAACGGTCTCTCGAAAGGTCATTGTCAGTGTGTGAAGGAAGCAAAGGAAGCTCTTGACCCTTCGAATTGTCACACTTCTGAAGGTAGCAATCCTGAGTCACAAACTGAATAGCGCCATTCCTTTCAGACGAGGATAGGCTCTGCCCTTCAGAACGTGACATGTATGAGATATCACCGTTCATCTCTCTTTTTGTTGGAATTCGAAGCGGATAAACCCCATGTATCTGCTGAGACTTGCCAGAGTTGATGAAAGATTGCCCTGGGAATCGCTGAAAATGACCATCACTGCCAACAAATTTTTCTCTCTTTTCATCTCTATTCTCCAGAACATCAAATTGTGATGACAGCCTATCTGGTTTGTGCATTTTCTCGCACTGAATAACAGAAGAATCCTGTACCGAAGTAGACGCAGTAACAAGTTTATTCTCCTGCTGTGACGAGACAATATGAGGCCCCTCCACAGAATGAAATTCAACAGAGACGTGATGCAAACGTTCTACACCAAGGCTGTCATTTGAAGAAGACCCCATATCAGAGGGAAGGTGGGAAGTATTGCTAGTAGCATTTGAATCTTGTATCTGGCCATTTAATCTATTTTCAGGAACAGTAACGTCCATTCTCTTTACCTGATTTCCACTTCCCTCACCAGAAACCTCCACCATAGCCTCAACTTCAACAGAAACGGGCTTGGATGAGCCAGGGTGGATTGCATTTCCAACAGGCAAGCTGCCTACGACATGTTTTTCTCTTTCAGCTTCAGAACTGATAGATTCATTTGAAATTTCCAGAGATTGCGTCAAATCGGACTGGTGCACCAAAGTGTTCATAATCTTACCATCATCAAGACAGGCTAGATCAGGCTTGCCATCCTCATGGCATGCATCAGAGGCAAGTGCCTTTTCAACCTTCAACTCACACCCAGCCACCTTGTTTTTCTCGTATGTATCAATATCAGTGCCCAAGTTCTTTTTCTCCACAGTGCCAGATTCTCCTTGCTTAATGCCGGCGACATGTAATGGTAAGCCCTCATCCATCCTGGAGTCTAACCTACCACTGCATATTATTGAGAAAGTCTCAGCAGCACAACCATCTTCTGTGTCACTCTCTCCTCCATTTGCATCATCACTCATAGGAGTGCCTACGTATCCAAGTGCAGGATGCATTGTATCCAGTCCAAGGCATTTCCGAGCCTTGCTAAAGAACACCTTGCACTGGTCTCTTGATCTTGTCCTGACACATCGTGAAATCTTAGCAAAATCCTTCCCATAAGTTGTGATAGCCCGAATAAAGATAGCCTTTTCCTCATCTGTCCAATCAGCAGGATCCATTTGCCCACAACTATCATCAGAGCAAGTCTCTTCATCATTATTCTGCGTAATGTCAGATGTCGAAGGCTGTTTTTTAAAAGAACTCATTTTATGGGATTTCCACTCCCTGCAACCCTCCCCAGGATCAATAGAACTAGTGATGCAGGAGCTCATTGCCTCCGAGGAAATTGAACCACAAATGCCCGCCAAAACATCAGCAGCAACAGTTTCTCTTTCATTCTCAAGAATATCAAACTTGCTCACCTGATCCAGATTCCCGTCATCCACATGCAACTTTCTGGAATCCCCAAATCCAGCCAAATAAATTTTATCAGAATGCATTTGATGATTTCCCACAGCATTGTCAGCATCAGCTGCTATCACTGAAGCTGCACCCAAGATATCAAGTGAGGCAGCATTCATTTCACGATCCCAATTCTTACCAGATGCCACCAAGTAGTTGATAGATGACTTCACTTGCTTACTCTTTTTGGTTTTCTCAAAACAATCAGATTTGTGATTTTTATAATAGAATTCCACACAATCAGCAGTTGTCTTGTGATCAAGATAAGAGGCAATTTTCTGGAAATCCTTTCCAAATGCTGCCAACTTATTGATGAATATTTCTTTCTCTTCCCATGTCCAAGGATTGATCATAGCTCTTTCCTTCTCAACAGCCCAGGGATCTTCAACTAACCCATTACTGGAGATAAACCTTGAAGATACCCTCTCCTTTTTGTCCAATATTAATGCCGGCATTTTCAAAGCATTTCTATGATGCTTGACTTGAGAAACTGACAGAAGCTTGCTTGTGAAGTTCAGCAACTCCATAGTTGGCACAACACTCAAGTTCCCAACTGCAAAACAGTTATCCAAGTAAGAAAAGATTGATGCGGAAAACTAACATCAAGATCATTGAAAGATGATAGAATTCATATATCATTCATTCATTCTCAAGAAACAACTAGCATAGCGTAAAACATTGTCCACAGTGAGCCAAATAATAACAATAAACTAACATAGAAGCTTTAATTTTTTGAAAATGATCTACGTGTAACCAAAACTAAAATAGAAGTGGCAACAGAAGTCACAACCTGGATTTCACCTTCACAATTTCCCTGACAAAACCACAATCCAAAACATATCCATCACAGCCTCTCCTCCGAAAAAGATTCAAATAAAAACTTCCCATTGGAAAACAATGGTCTAAATGGTAATAACTGTAAAAACTAAAAATACTAGGGTAATCCTTAGGGTAATCCTTAATTGGATGAAATGAGAATTGAAGCATACAAGCCTTGTGGAACATGCTAGCGTTGATAAAGCCAATTTTACATCAAACAAAAACAACATATCACATCAATAGATACGCCAGCTCTGTATTCTGCATATCCCAAAAGGAGGTATGAACTAACTCACAACTCATTTGACCAAAAGATAGAAAGTACATGCATGATAATTAAGCAGATTCAAGATACGCATAATCACCCAAAATAAAGATCCCATAAAATCTACAATGCACTATAAAATCAATTTTCAAGGTATATGAAGCCTCTGGAGCTTCAGAACTTTTAAGACTGTTTCCATCACCAATATTATTTACATATATGGACCTCAAGTAGATTAATTTAGCAAACTGTAAATATGGTGCAAAAAAACGTTCAAGTTCATGCAAGTATATCTCCAAGATAGCCACCAAACCACAGCGCATACCAGTCCAATCCAAAAGCATACAATATAAACTTCTATTTACCAGTAACATATGACATCCTCATAAGTTAGTAGCAACAAAGCAAGCAGATGATTAGTCCCCTTGCAACTCATAAAATATAAGTGAGGCAGAAAACAACATGAGGTCATTAAAATCTACTTTTCCATGAAATAATTTTTTCCATAATGAGAAAACATGTTTTTGGGATCAGTATCTAATGAATCAAAACACCAGGAGTGTGCAATATCCAAGCACGCAGCAATCTTTCCCATAAGAAGAGGTATCCATAAATAGGTTCAAATTACAAGTCTCATTTGCAAAATCAACTCTGCACAACATATAACTTCTAGCCAACAAACATCTTCAAGGGCATTTTACTTATAGACCTTTAGCATGCACTGAAACAAATTGGTATCATATAAAACTTGGGCCAACCAGCATCTTCAGCAAATTTTACTGTTAACACAGTTTTCCCAAACAATTGATCTTCCAAAATCTAACATGTTCCCAAAAGTCTAACATGGATAATAATACCTCACATATCAAAATGCAACCTAGATATATCATGACCTATGATGAAATCGAAACAATCTATATAATATTTTTATCCCATGTTCCAAGAGATGTTACCAAATGCATAAAGTGCTCCCCAGATAATGCAAGGTATGGGGAGGGTGCACATACCAGTATGAAGCCTTCCTCTTGCAGTTTAGCAAATAGGCTATTTTTATTACTCGGGGACAAATGATTCACCAAAATAATTAATGCATGCCTATATAATTCTTCAAAGCCTACCATGGATCAAAAGCAGGTTTCATATATTTCACCACCAAATAGTAATATTAAACAATAAAAATATTGCCATTTAATTGGATATATATTATAAGTTCTTACCAGGAGAAGAAAATCTAGAGCGATTTGAAAACCGATTTTTATGATGCCCACCATGCATCATCCGCAAGCCTAATTCACATCTTTTCTGAGGCTTTGCACGATATTTCTTTATTGAAAGTAAACACATGTCTTCTTTCCACTGTTTCTGAAAGGCTTTAAACTTGAGGACAAGAACTCTTTCCTTGAACCTTAAAAACCTCTTCCTCATGGCAAATTTACCCTTCACTATAGCATCATTCTGACTCAAAGCAAAACCACATACTTCTGAAATATCAACATTAGAATGATCCCTAGGCAATAAGTTATCAAATACTCCAGACGCTCTACCCGCAGATTCTTTATTGGCAGCTAATATTGAATTACATAAATTATCTTCAGCAAAACTCATGTCACTAGGAAAAGATGCCCCTTCTTTGATTTCTGTTGACATACTTGCATCTCTGCAAGCAGGTGCACCAACATTTTCCTCATCAGTGCCAGGAACAGTGGTTGGAGTTTGAACGGCATCTATTACCCCAAAACATTCATCTGGTTTTACAACATCCAAGGACGAAATTGCCTTTGACATAGACATTGGTTCAACAAATTTCGATGTGGCAGTTCCAGGACTATCCACATCATCATCCTTTGTACAACCATGAACTTCCACCATGACATCATTAGAGATAGGAATCTTGTCAGCATGTTCAGCACCAGAACATGACAATTGCAAAGGGGAAGGTCGAGGAATATCAATGTATGAAGCTCCCTGCTCACAACCAAGTTTTGCACTGTTCTCTGCGAGGGGGGAACTGGATGTAGCAGGACCAGGATACATACTACCAGATTTGAATTTCAAAGACTTCAGTTCATTTTCAAGCGAGTCTATTTCAGATTCAGTCACCTCTAGAGCCTTTGAAATATCACCCTTCAACACAAGCAACTTATTCATTACAGTAGACCTCATAAAACTCGAGTCCACTGAACTAGAATCATCATACTGAAGCAGTTCAACAAGCGATGAGCTCACATTAGTCATTGTAGTGGCATCCAAAACCTCCAAATTAAAAGAGAAGTCTTCAATATGACTCTGTGACCCCACACTAGGTGAACGATAAGAGTTGCTAACATCATTTTCAGCAATTATCCCTTTACTAGATGTCTTCTCCTCCATACCTATAATGAAGAATTGGAAAATTAAATTCTCTCAAAAGAGGAGAATGAAATCCCACAACAAAGAAATATATAGAAAAATAGGAGAATTCATTTTCCAAATATTGAACCAAAAATGATTCGGATGAACACAGATTAATTATGAATAACTGCGAATAACAAAAATTAGCAGATATGGAGGTACACAAGAAATCAACAATCAAAGCTCTCCACCATCAACCCGCAAGTACAATGAAGTTCCTTGGCCACATTAACTTTACATTAGTAACAATTTTAAAAGCAGGCAATTTCATAGGATACCATAAAACTCACTTCATCAAAAAGGTCAAAGATGTCAATTACCTATTACATTTACTAAACATAAAAAGAGGATAGAAACTTAGAAAGGGTAAATGACACAATAGTTAATACGGATTGCATTAATCTGCATAGCTTCTAAAAATGAAAGGTACAATGAAACTTCATTATTTCCACATGCATAATAACAGCAATCAGTAAAGGTAATCTCATGCAGATGTCAATAACTTGAATGCTGACACTTCTAGCATCAAAAGTGTTACGCTCACTTATGGCAGGACAACCTTAACAAGAAGCATGCATGGCCAGATGAAGACACAACACATACTCGCACTAAAATAACAGGAACATGTAAACCAGGTCTTGCTCCCTCAAAGTATGCATCTAAAGTTGAACAAAAAAAAGTACTAGAGCAAATGAGAAGTTACTATAAAAGCATATTTACCAGGTGAGGAACATGCTACAGATGAAGGAGTTGCAGGTGATGCACATTCCAAAATACTCATTGCTCTAGGGCTCTTTTCAACCAAGTTCAAACTATGCAAATGGATCAGTTCTCCATTACTGGTAGAAATAAGTGAAGCATCTTTATTTCCATTCACCTCAGGGCCTTCAACCTTCTTCTTCTCATACTTTGCCAATCCCTCACCCCAATTAAGGCGTGGTTTCTTCCTGGCAGTTATATCTTCAGAGGGTACAGAGGTAACACATGCAGTACCATCCCCAACAGAAGATTGCACAAGAGAAGCTTTCTTAGTCTGCACATCAGTCTTGCCATCCCCAGAATCTGCACCTCCGAGGCTCTTTGAGCTACTTGAATGGCTGAAACCTGATCCCCTAGAAGACAAGCTACCAGAGCGAGTCCACTTAAGGGGTTTCCAATCAAGTGAATTCTCTCTTTCACCTCTTTGACTCATAATTGACCCATTAACCCCAGTCATCTTGTTATTACTGTTACTATTTTCATTGTTGTTGATTACAATGTTGCTGTTGTTATCATGCTGGTATCTTGAAGGAAGCTGATCCCATGGGTTAGCAAATTCTGGATGAGGATGTGTAGGAGGGCAAGCTGCTATATCTTCAACTGATCTCTGATCATTACTGACATCATGCAACCTCCCAGGCATATTTGGAGAACCGTTGCTCATTTCCCATGGGCGATTTTTCCAATCCCTCTGGCCATTAAAAGATCCTCTATTATCCCCCCTACTATTTCTGCTATATTTACCATCTCCACGGGACACTGATGGCCTACAATTCTTATCCTCCAAAATCCTTTCATTGGACCGAAAAGGCACATGCCCACCATGACCAGATTCTTCAGGAAACAAGTGCCAGCCACCCTGCTTACCATGACCTTCAAGTAATAGGTAAACCAAAAGGGTAAAAATGAATTGCATATAAAACAAAAATAATCTAAAACAAATATTCTGGCCAAAAAAAGACAACCTCCAAGAAAATTATCAGAGAGCACAAAAATTCCAGATCTACAGAAAAAACCATCAAGATACGGATCAAATTTCATCAAACCAGATTGATTCTTCAAAAAAAAAAGAAAGAATAACAAAATAACAGCCCTAAAGAGAAGATTAAAAAGAAAAACGAATTAAATCCCCGCAAGACTATAATGCTTATTTGTAGCCACAAAATGCCCCGTCTACCGAAAGAAAATCCAAAGATATACATACTCAGACTACTAGTATATGGTTTTCAGAAGGTAGTAGCTAATTGATATGCATTCTTTTATTTTATAATGAAATAACCACTACGCAGTGGCCAATTAAAAAAATTAACAGAGTCATAGGTAAACAAAAATAAACTAAACACACACGCAACCACAGACTAACCAGGAGGTCTGCGAAAGTCGTTGGATCCTCCTCCTCCTCCCCAGCGAGAGAAATAACCATAATGACCCGAAGAAGAAGATGAAGACTCCCTCCATCGAGGCGTTGGCCTCTCGTACTTCCTTTCCTTGAAGAAATCTTTCCGATCCCAGGATAATCTCTCTGGCGGCATCAAAACTCCAATTCTGTTCAAACAAAACCCTAACACTAACCCTAATCTATCTATTTATCCACCGCCAGTCTTTATCTGGCATCACCACCACAAAAGAAATAGAAGACAAAAAGACCAAATACTCCTCCTACAGCGCCGCCACAACAAATCCACAAACCCTAACCAAATGAAACAATCAAACCTCACCTCTACCCGCTGACCAAAACCACACTGCTAATGAATCCAAAATCAAAATCTAGTGGCGTCGAAAACCACGAGTGATTTCAGAAAGAGAGACGCTAAAAATACATGAAATCAGTATTTAAAACGAGTACGTTCTATAACGAGCCTAAAAGAAGCGCACAATCTACGATTGTCAGTGAAACATCAGATCCGCTGATATAAACTACCGGTCGGCAACCAAATTAAATATGACATGATCTTCCTCCTCTTTTCAGTTTGTGTAGAGTCAATTTTCTCGCTGTATTGACGTTCCCTATTGATAAATTTTCTCGGCGCTGCTTGGTTTGCAGGAAAACGAAGGAAAATTCTTCAGAGAGAAAGAAAAAAGAATGTATACAGAGAAGGAAAAAGCCGATAAGGGACAAAAAGAGAGCCTTGAGAGAAAGATTGGTATCGGTATCTCAACGGCGATATTAAACCACAATTTAATTTTTGCATCGCGTCCGCTATTAAAAATTAAATAATATTTTTAAATTTATTTATTTCACATTTAAATTTAATAATTCATTCTGCTATATCTGCTTTCGTGTTCCTAATTCTACTTTATCTGCGTTTCCGGAAATACCCTTGCTTTACCAAGATATTTACGGGATTCAAGAGATTTAGCCAATAAAAGTGGAGGGATTGCTGTCAAGTCTTTGTTTAGGCTTTTTTTTTCATCTTTTTTTCGTATGAATTTTTTATTTCCTTTTTATATTTATTTTTTGGATTTCGTAAAATACAGTATAGATTCTCTAACACCTTATGTAAATACATTTATTCTATTTTTAATTGGACCGACATATATAGAATAATATTTATAATTTTATTGTTTATGCCTGATGATAAATAAATAAATAAATAAACAAACTATAATATATACATATATATATAACTTTCTTGAACTTATGAAATGCGTTGGGGATAATTTTAGAGTAAAATATATAATAATCACAATATTATACAATTTGATTTCCTTCCAAAAGGACTTCTCTGTGCTTTAAATTTATTTCTATTATTTCCTTTGTCACTTTCTAATTTTAATTACTTATTTTTTCATCTAGTAAAATGTGATTGATTCAATTGCTCCGTACATTTTTTAAAAAATAAATTATATAATTATATGATATATTAATTTTGAGATTGAATTTAATTGATAAGATGATTTTCTTGAATTATCAAAAGTTTTTCTTTTGAATAATTTTGTTGAATGTGTATTAATATTACATCCAATGATACTTCTTTGTTTTATGTCTAAAATGATTATAATTTACATTTCAAATTTAAACATATTAAATTAATTATATATCATAGCACTTGATATCATTTATATCTTGATATTATATTCATAATCAACTTTTTTAGTCGTGAGAATTATCCCTTGTTTCTAACCATATTAGAGTTCCCGTAATGATGCTTATAAATATTTTCATCAAGCAAAGAATAAAGGTTAATGAAATTTCTTTTAGAATAGTCTTTTTATCTTTATCGTATGATCAATAGTTATATATTAATTTAAACATTGAAACCTTTATTGAAGCTCCGTATCCTTATGAAAATTATTCTTAAGACTTCGATCACCAACCCATCTATTTTCGCACTTGTTTTTGTCAATTCAACGAAGATTAGGGGTTGATTGTATGTTGGAAAATTGCATCTTGAGATCCTTATATTCTCATGATATGTAACTTCAGGTCCTTGATTTAAAAAAAAAATTATAGACCCCTCTACCTTTTGTTATGCAATTGTAAAGCATGATATATAAATAAACAAATTTAACAACATGAGAGATTATTAAGAAAATTTCAAAACAAATAAAATTTTAGATTTATAATGAACATTAGTCAAAGTCATATTATGCAGGTAAAGTTATGGATTTGTTAGCTCAAATGTCTTGAACACAACAAGGCTCACAAATGGCTCATAAAGTACTTCAAATGGTTCCTAATGATCTCCATCAATGGCTCATTCATGATTTTCATGACATTAGTTTTAGTTGGAGGATTTTGAATTAGTTTTGTGGACTTTGGTTTTAGTCATTGATTTAACATGTTTTTTTTTTGTTTTTTTTTAAAAAAAGTTTAGCCATGAATGATTATTTTCATTGTTATTGTTTGATCTATGAGTATTAAACTATTAATTAACAACAAAACACTTCTATTGCCACTTATTGTCATTTTTCTTGAGGTAAATGAAATGTAAGATTTCAATTTTATGTACAATATATCAACAGGATGATTGAAATATCTAATAAAATAATGAAAATAATAATTAAATAATTAATAAAATAAGAGATTTAAATGAATAATACAAATAATTTATAGTAGTTCGATATCATTTTGTTTACATTTATTTACTTAATAACTTGCTTGAATTTTTACTATTTAAACATTTATCAATATAAACTCGATTGGTCTTATAAGGAATCAAATTTTAGTATTTTTTTTATATATTAATTATCGTTAAACTCATATTTCAATCATTTAAGATAAAAAAAATTTAAAACAATACATAACAATGTAGATAACATATAAGAACTTTTAATACATAATGTTATAAGTGATATTATTTACTTGTTAAATCATATAAATAAATTAAAATATCAGCTTTTTAGCTTAAATAAATATTTAAGAGATTGCATAAAAAATAATAATTAAAACACGTTATTATTACTAAAAATATAATTTACTAACATTACCATCAATATTAAGAATCTCTAAAATTTGATAATAATAATGAAAATTTAAAATTAAATTTTAATTTTATCAACAACAATAAAATGGCAATTAGAAAGAAGAAAAAAACAGCAATAGATGTTTGGATTGGAGTCGAGTACATTTTGATTTTCACTGAAAACTTCATTTTCATTTGAAATTTTTAAAACATTTAATTTAATTCAATTTTGAGAAAAACTCATGAATTAAAATAATGAAAAAATATATTAAATATTTAATTCAGTTAGAAAATTGAAAAAAATAAAATTTATATAATTTTAAAATATAAAAAAATATGAATTAAATTAAGAAAAAATTGAAGCAGCGGTAATATTTCTCCTGATTGGGACTGCTTCCATGGCGAAATGCATTTGAAAATACATATTTTAATGGAAGAAAAGTAAGCAGTTATTAGCGCCTGTAATCATTGCAGATAAATTTATTATATAAAAAAGAAAAAGAAAACGAAAACACATAAACATGCACGCAAGTTTCTTTCGATAATTCTTTTATATCAACTCTAGTTTTATTAATATTATATAAAAACTCCAAAAAAATAATATTAAATAATTCCAATATTGGAATAATAATTAAAATGAGTAAATTATTTAAGGTGAAAATATTTTAAATTTTTTTGGATTTTTAATTATATTCTTAAAAACATAATATATTTTTTTATGGTTAAAAAAGGAAACAACAATGAAGAATAATTTTTTTTTTTTTTGCTTTTATTGATGGCATTTTAACTCCTTTTTCTTTTTTTTTTAAATAAATAAATAAATATATATATATATATATGTAATTTTTTTGGGTCTTCTTTTCTTTTTTATATTGCAAAAGCAGCTTTTGACTTTCAGGTTATAATTTTCCAAGGACATTAACGTAAATAGACATCTTCCCGCCTAACTTTTTTCACCGCCTCTAATTAATTTCTTATTACATTCTTTATATTTTTTCACAGTTCATACATTTTAATCGTTTATTTATTTTTTATTACTAATTTAAAATCAGTCTCTGCAAATTTTTATTTTATAAAGCATTAGATATTTTTTTAAATAAATAGGTTAATAATTTATTTTAGAAAGAATTTATTTAAATGGATAATAATTTTTTCAAATTAACTAAATAAAGAATAATAGGAATGGTAACTAGAAATAGAATTATTTTTGAAAACGGCAGAGAGAGAGAGAGAGAGTATTTATTAATTTGTTTATTTTGCTGTAGCATTGTTCGTTTTTATTTCAGACAGAGTCAAAACCAGAAAACGACAGCGTGGTGATCCACGTCATCTTGAAACGTGTGAGGGCACACGTGCGAAGTATGGAGAGATGTAATAGTAAAGCTTGAAAAAAAAAAAACCCATCTAAAAACCAAAGTACCAGTTTACACGTGCCTAGTCTTGACTAGAGCTTCCAGAATGCTCGGCCAAGTCACGTGCTGGGCAGCGGTTTTTTGAGAAGGTAGATAGGGCTGACGTGGCGAATCTATCCGCCGCATCTTCTTTGCTTCTCATTACCGTCTACTTGCTGCTTTAGTTGTTCTTTCCACTTTTTCTTTTGCAATACCGTCCTTATAATTCTGCATTATTACGTTCGGTCCCCTAAAATGGTGCTTAAAGATATTATTTCCACCTTTCCCACGGTTTTCTTTTTCATTTTTCGGCAAAATATGCCAAATATATCTAACAAAATCTAATTGCGATGTTAAATTAAGGGAGCCCATGAACAAGTCATTAAAAGTAAAAAGGATTTGACACATAAAGTTTTAAAACATAATTACTAATAAATTAATTAAATAAAATTCCAATAAACTTATTTTAAAAAATTAATCTAATCTAATTTATATAATGCTTTTTATTAAATTTATAAATTTATAAGCGGGCTTATTTATAACTTATCTTTCTCAAAAGTAAAATTATATTTTTCAAAAAATAATATTTTAATTGCATTTATGTTTTTTTAATGAAATATAGACAGGCCAATTACATTTTTGCACGTGTCATATTTAAACTATTCATAATTACGGTGATTAGCATGCTAAATCATTTCAGATTATAAATAATTAAATATTAATATATGCAATAGTTACTCCTAATTTTTTTTGAAAAATTGACCCCGGTATTTTTATTAAATATTTTTTAAAAAATAATAATAAAAATAAAATATGGGTTGCATGTATGGGTATTGGGCGCACGTCACGGGAGAGGTGAAATTGAAAATAAGCTGATTTATGTGGTAACTGACTCTGGCAGTTTCTGTTATTCTTCCTTTACTATAATATCATATATACCCAAAATTTTCAATTTACTATAATCACAGTCATATTAAATTTATCTAAATTTATTAATTCATAAGATTTTTTATTTATAATCTATTAATTTATTTTAGATGTTGTTTCCTATTAATTATCTTATTTTCATATTGTATTTAGAAAAAGAGCAACTAAAGAAATTAAAAATATTGAACCGAGAGATGCTTGTGTTGCAGGCAAGGCAACGGTGGATCAGATTATGGGCTAATGGCTAAAGCCGAAACATAGCATGAATGAACGAGGATCGTGTCTTTCTAGATTGTGGGCCTGCAAGTCATGAACCACGAATCAAATCATGGTGCCGAAAAAGGAAAAGTGTATATAATTGAGATAATTAAAAAGAATTAATGAATTAATATTCTAAGTTTGAAGATACTTACTTTTAATACATGCAGATTTGATATTATATATTATGTATTATTTTTATTTTTATTAAATTCATAAATATTTTAAGTCAAATAATATATTTATTGTATATCTGTATTTACTAAATATGGATATTTTTAAATTTATATATTAATAAAATATTTTTAAATTTATATATTAATAAAATGTGCATATTTTAAATGAATTTACATGAAAATAAATATCAAAGTTATATATAAAAAAAAAGAAAGAAAAGGAAAAGGAAAGGAGAATATATTATTTCCTTTGTGGAGGAAGGTTCTCTCAAGCATTTTTGCTTCTTGAGACTTCTTATTGTCCTTGACAATTACAAGAAAACTTACAAGAGTGAAAAGAAAAGCATAGTATGTACAGTTGGAAAAAGCATGGTATATACAAATATTATATATATATATATATATATATATATACATACATACATGATAAAGAAAAAGATATATGCATGTTGCAATATGTTTTTGTCATTTTGCATCTTTTTGTTGGGAAAATGAGTAAGGCATACACAAACTCTATTCCTTTCTTCCACAGTTGCATGCATTTCATGTGAAAAGAGATATCACCATAATGATTACCATTTTCAGTCTGTTTTATTTTCAACTGCCCATCATATTCATTTCTTTTTAATTTATTTATTGTATTAATTTTTTTAAAATGAATTTTCTATTATATATTTAAATATTTTATGTATTAGATAAAATGAGATAAGATCGATAAAATCATGCTATGAGAATTTCTAAACTAATCAAATATAAGTTCGAGAATCATCTCATTTTCTTAAAATCAAATGTCTGGTACAAGATTAATTGATATTTTAAAATAAATTTACTAGATGAAATAGAATACATATATTGATACATATTTTTCAAGATAAATATAATAGCAAAATTAAAAATAAATCATTATAATTCATCGATTATGAATTTTCATGAAACTAATCTATTATAAAATATTTAATTTAATTAGACTAGTATTAGAATAAGGATAAATAATAAACTATTATTAATAGATATGTAAACACTAAAATTTCAAATTAATAACTAACAAAATTAAATAATTATTATAATTAATAAATAGACTTGCTAATTTAAGTGAAACATATTTAATATGATAATTATAAAGTATTGTATAAATATATTAAATATTTTAAGATAGAATCAAATGATATTATAAAATTAATTTCAAAATTAAAATTAAAATTAACTAAAAAGAATGAAATATTTGAGAATGAAAAATTAAGATGAATAGAGAATTCATATTCCATAGACATCACGTCAAATAAGGTTTGCATGGGCACTGGATATTTACGGTTTGGTCCAATATTGGTGGAACCAATGGTCGAGATGTTGGTTAAGGGCTGGGGCCGGACTGAGCACGCTAACCCATGCCATTGATTCCCTTTTTCCCATGTCCCGACCGCTTAGGGTTCGGAATTGCATGCAACGGTCCCACCACGATACAAGTACAGTACTGGAATGTAATGGGTAATTTTTATTTATAGTAATTCCATTTACATCTCTTTTTCATTAAATGTGTTCCACTTAAATTTATATCATAAAAATTAATTAATTTTAACATTATTTATATAAAATTTTTTTACATAATACATGTTCACAAAAAAATAAAAATAATATAACTAGACTTATCATATGTAAATAATATAATAAAATAAATATTAAAAAATTATCCCTTATATATTTATCTCATTTAAATACTGTTGGACCTTGGGTCATTGATTTTAGTTTTGATGTTAACAAACAACGTCCGGGCATACCAGTTTTGGTACGGGTGTACCAATGGGTGGTACGGTCGTACCGGAGCTCTCAGGAATTTTGTTTGTCAGTATTTTTGGCACAGTACGGGTGTATAAGAAGTAATACGGGCGTACCGTTTGGTTTCCTAAGCCGTACGGGCGTGCAAAGAAGCCATACGGAGTGGAAAAATGTTCAAAAAGTTTGGTACAGGCGTACCACTTTATGGTACGGTCGTACGCGATGTTTTGGCATCATTTTGGAGACGTTTTTTAGGTGCCGTACAGGCGTACGGGGAGGCGTATGGTCGTATGGGTCAAAATACATATTTTTCAACATTTTTGAAAAAGTTGTATAACGACTCTATTTTACATTTAATGCATCCCCAAGGGTCATATAAGCTTAGAATAGCTTATATAAGTGTAGATTAACCTTATTGAAGGTAAGAAATCAATCTACAAACATTATTTTCTTTGTTGAATACATTTTGATGTATTCTTGAAGTATTTTCTTGATTTCTTGAGTGAGGTTTAGTGTGAGCCTTGGGAAACTTGTTGTAAGGGTTTAAGTGTGAGCCTTGGGAAAACACTTGGGATTGAATTCTTGTTGAAGAATTCTTTGTTGTATTTGTGTATTGTATTAGTGGAAACCTAAGTTGTTTGCTTGGGTAAGTGGATGTAGGCATTTGTTGGCCG